>JAFBJS010054594.1:24384-43619 GCA_016785265.1 Paraplagusia blochii | reverse complement strand
ACCGAGGAGAACCGCGGGACTGAAGTTAATGTTGGATTAAAGGAAGGACTTGAAGAGTCTGAACAAGTCAGAGATGCTGCTAGAAGATTGGAGGTTGATGGTGGAGAATGGACGAATTGAATCATTGGTTGAATCACTCGTATCCATTTTTCTATTTTCTAAGTCTATTTTCCCAATGAAAGCAGATAAGAAATTAATTTGTTCTAGAAATTTACTATTAATAAGTTAAAATCTCCCCATCTTTGCATCAAAAACATAGATTTCAAGATAATTATAATTAAACAAAAATTTAAAAAAATCTGATTTTTTTATAAAGAATGATAAAATTCTTTAAAATTTCATAATTATAGTTTATACAATCTATAATTTTATAATTATACAATTATAAAACAATGTTTTTTTTTATAATTTCCATCATACTCGCATACTTGCAACTCTCACTTGTTCAAAAAACACTTTGTTACGGCCCCACTGTATAATGATGACCTGGCCAAACTATGGCTCGAGGGCCAGATGTGGCCCATTTGTCATCTTAATCCGGTCCACCAAATTAGGCCAAATTATATGCTTGCCTCAAATTGTGTTTATCTTTCTATCTTATGGCGACAAAACCTTTCCCCAAAGGCGATCAATAAAAAACCCTAGATAGATCTCTATAAATCGATCGGAAGTATCAGTCAGGAAAATATTACGCGATTCTAACATGCAATTAATCTTAGTTCACGCAAATAAAATGTTGACCATGCGTGAAATAGGGACAAGTCGGAAGAAGAAAACGCAAATGCTTCATATTTTTGCTCCTGACCTGGATCCCGTATCAAGTTTTTGGTACCAATTGTCACCGATTGGTCATAATATCTATCCACCTCTGGTACAGAAAATGGATCAAATTAATTTCCCATTCAAGGCTCAACATTTTGATCGCCCACTGTATCTCATCGTCAAATATCACATCGACTTTTGATTACAAACCTTTTCAAACTTTTTCATAAAGGTTTTTCTATTAATATTTTGATTTTTTTTTTGTCCATTAGCGGCAGCCGGCACCACCCAAATCCCATTGCACCGTATTGTGAGGCTTCCTGTGGGTGGTGAGCCCAAAATAAGTAATGTGGGTCGGGAACGGTGCTATGTTCAGAGCACCTCAGTGGCAGCATGGCAGCTGGTCCGGAAGACTTGTTTTCCTTCTTTTCCCTAAGGATCTTCCTTAGGGATTATTAGAAGGTCATTCATCTATGTGTTCATCTTTCCATCCATCAATCATCTAAGGCGACAACTTGCTTTTTTCACAACCACAAATCCATTTTAAAGAGATTATTAGAGAATTCCTGGATGTTGGAATAAAGCGGTGTCCGGGAGGAATATTCCAGTCCAGGTTGAAAGTCGTTGTGTTGGTGCTTAAAGGTTGGAGCACCTGAGAGTGCCAGCCTACACTTGTCATTGATTGGCTAATGACCACTCTGTTTTATTACCTGTTTGTGCAACTAGAGCAAATACATAAATTAAGTTGCGACTGTAGTAAAGTGCGCGTGACGTCGGCAGGACTCTCGTCTGAAACACCCCCTTCATCCACACCTGATCCTAAATCCTGGGTGAAGAAGGAGATCGAACGCCGACGCTTCCCCTCTCCCTACCCCTGAGGTGACCCCCTGATGAAGCTGATAAGGTGAGAAGTTATTCTTCTCCTGCACAGATTGTATAACTGGAGTCGCCACATTCATCTCACACATTGCAACCCGATTTCTGCACGTAACACGGTCTGATTGATGCCGCCTGCAGCCTTAATTTAAGGATATCATTATCCCCGCGTAAGCTGCCAACAGCCTCCAATTGGCGCGCGGCGTCCGGCCCCTCGGAGTCTCTGAAGGGGCCGTAATAAGACTTATTACTCCGTCTGGAGAAGGTGATATCCATGCGAAAATGCGTTTCTCAAAGTTGCTGCGCTGCACACACCCTCTGCTGGCTGTCAGTCCCGATACAACGCGAGCGGCGTGAATTACAGCCGCGCTGCAGTTAGTGAAGCGGTGCAATTCTGTAATTCTACATTATGCAAATGACTATTACAATGTTATAAGTGCTATCAATCACACTGATATTTAAGGCTTTGGGGGAGAGAGAGAGAAAGAGTTTCTGCTGCAGTGCATCAATCAAGACATAAACACCGTGTTTAAGCAATAATTTCAATCAAGCTGCAGTCGGAGTGAAGACTTTACTGTATCAGATGGTAAAGCTCAGCCAGACGGAAAAAAAAAACCAACCCAAAAACAGATAGATAAATAGACAGATTTTTATTTTCTGACAACTCACGCCCCCAAAATATGGTTCTGCAATCACTTCTGTGTCACATGATAAAACAACACGCCAGAGTTATTCATCAGCCGTGAGAAGAGAGGGCTGTTGGCTGCCGCTGCCAGAGAGACAGATGAGGACAAAAATGAGGCAGAGACGGAGGGAGACAAACACACAGTGGCCAAAACCATAACAACGACAACAACGTTTTCACGAATCCAAACGGACTGTCGTTTCTGTACGCTGTGTGTAAAACTTTACAGGGCGATTAAAACGTAAAAAAACACAGTTTGTTTATGGATTTTTTTTTTTTTTACGCACTTTTTGTTTTCATGCCACGATTCCACAAACAGATGCAGTTCCGGCTGAAACTGTATCAAACTCGAGGCCCGGGGCCAATGCTGGTCCGCAGTGGGATCATATTTGGCCCACAAGATTGTGGAAACCCAGAATACGAGACTCATTTCCTCTCTTTGACAGTGAAGTATTTCAGTCCTGACCATCTGACACCGCAGATCTCCAAAACCACCTCTGAGTAACTTTTATTCTTGGCAATCAAGAGGCAACATTCTTCCGCTTGTCCGTTTTCAGGGGTTGCCACAGTGAATCAATGTCTTCCATCCCCACCTGTCCTCTCCATCTTCTTCTCTGACTCCAACTAACTCCATGTCCTCCCTCACTGCATTCATCAATCTCCTACCTGGTAGCTCCATCTCTAGGATCATTCTTCTACCAATGTATCAACATTCCCTTGTCTGAACATGTCCAAACCATCTCAATCCGTCTTCTCTGGCTTTTTCTCCAAACCTTCCTGTCTGTGTTGTCCCTCTAATCACCTCATTCCCGATCCTGTCCATCCTTGTCTCTCCTAAAGAGAACCTCAGCATCTTTAACTCCTCCACCTCCAGCTCAGTCTCCTGTCTTCTGTCTATTCCTAGTGTCTCTAATCCATCCATCATGGCTGGTCTCAACACCGTCCCTCCACCTTAGCTGACTCTCTTCTATCTCAGATCACTCCTGACTCTTTTCTCCAGTTGTTCCATCTTGACTCCACTCTATTCTCCTCAGTCTCGTCCACAGTCTCCACTGCTCTGAACAGTTGATCCTCAGGACCTTCTCCACCTATGCTCCCTGACATAGGTTTCCAATTCCTGAAAAGACAAATGTGATTTACGGTCCAACCAAGAAGATCCAAGCTCTCTGGTAAAGTTCAACCAGACTTTGGACATATTTCTGTCCTACCTCAATATTCTACTCCACACATACTGCAGTGTTACCCAACAGGAATACTACAGAACAGGACTCTAGACAATGGTTTATAGGTTCACACACAGTCAAATACTCACTTTAACTCATTTTCACACTTTTCGAAAACCTGTACTCCCCGGTGGACATGTGCCTGAACTGCAGCTGGAAGCAGCCAATCAGCAGGGATCCGCCTCTGTCTCTAATCACCGGCTCTAACTACAGAGCAGCAGCGTTGCTCGCTGTGCACTGACTGAATTTACAGCAACTGCTCAAGTGGGAAATATAACGTATCCAAACACTGTCTCAAAACAGTGGAAAAACTAATTGTATTCATAATTCATGTCCTTTATGTGGATGGGATTTTTATTTTTTTTTTCTATTTAGCATCTGTCACACCCATTCATGGCCTCGTGGCTCAGCTGCCAACACCAATTAAGCTGAGTCAGGATTGAACCCCAGACCTTCTGGGAGAAGAGGACCTGATCTGACAATAAAGCCATCGCCTCCCAATTAAAAACATGAATGATCACATAACGTAGACCTGTCCCCGTCCCTTAAAACTAATCGAGCCTGTCACACCCATTCATGGCCTCGTGGCTCAGCTGCCAACACCAATTAAGCTGAGTCAGGATTGAACCCCAGACCTTCTGGGAGAAGAGGACCTGATCTGACAATAAAGCCATCGCCTCCCAATTAAAAACATGAATGATCACATTACGTAGACCTGTCCCCGTCCCTTAAAACTAATCGAGCTCCTAAAGCGACTAACGCGCGGGGGGGGCGGGGGGAGGGTTAACTCACGAGAGAGACTTTTATTCAGTCGCGACAAAATCTAGTTTGCAGTCAAAGCGGAAAAGGTTCGCTCTCCATCAAAGATTTGGACGCCGTCACTCCGAGAGACTTTGACAGCTCATCATAAATCTCATTTCAGGGACACTTGCTGTCAAAGAGCATCTCCAGCCTGGTATAATGTCACCTTCTAGTGCCGGCAGATAATCACAGATGAGACAAGAGTTTAGGCTGTAAAAAAAAAAAAAAAAAAAAAAAAAAAACGGGAGGTTTTCCTGTCAAAATGAATGAAAGTCATATTTACAGCACCGCAGCTCACTGCCAAATACAGAATAAAATTAACAACTTCTGAATGCAGACCTGGCGATGATTAAAATGACCCCCAAGAGTCTCCCGGAGAACACAGCGGCGTGAGATCAGCTCAGTGTTATTACGCCGTCCCTATTCCTCTGTCCTCCAATCACTGAAAATTGTATTTTAAAATATCCGTGCGTCTGAAGTCTAGTGCGGAATCTCATTGATTAACTCTCTCTCTTTCGCTCTGTGACATTTGAGCTTTGGGAATTGTGGACGAGTTCCTCGAACTTTTGCAGCATCCGTCTCTCCAAAGCTGACACCGATGCAGGAATACGAGGCAATATAAGCCCTGAGGTTTCACCAAACTGAGTCTGAGGAAGAGTGAACCATGACACTCAGGTGAAGGAAGAAGAAAGACTGTTTGCAAGCTTCTTGTTCTTCCCACTCCTGTTCTAGCAGGTGGAACACTGGAGCAGGAAGAAGCCCAGATACTACTGAAATCCAGACAAACACTCAGCTGGAAGACAATAGGAAACATAAGCCTCAACACGGAGAGGACGCCGTCCAAGTGGAACCGAGCGTCCAACTGGAAGCCTCCAGCTTTCGGTCACTTCTCCAAAGTCAGACTCCATTAATTTTCTTCAGTGCTTCTCTCATATCTAACATCTCTCCACCAAGAGGCCCTTTGATCATTTCAATTACAGTGCATTTGAAGGACTGGTTGATCAGTCTGGTTGACTCTGAGTCTTTCATTAAATATAACTGTACACTGAACATCAGTATAATGACCGAGGAAGTCAAGAGACAGACATATTTAGTCCGCCTCAGATATTACAGTCGTCCCTCGCTGGATTTCTCACTATATCGCATATATATATATATATATATATATATATATATATATATATATATATATATATTTTTTTTTTTTTTTTCCTCAATTATCAATTATTTCTATTCTCTTCTCTGTTGGTGGGTCGTAGGGACAGCAGTCTCCACGACCACCATGCCACCCAAATCACACGGCACTATAACCACTGGAGGTTCTGCAGTACAAGATCCATGAAGAGATAATTGAAGTGGATTTTCTTATATTTTTTTATTTATTTTTTTCCCCATTATAAAATATGCACATTCTACCCAAAAGAAAAAAAAAAAAAAAAAAACTGTAAAAATATATACATTTTTTTTTTTTTTTAAATTACAAATTTGAAGCACATCCCGGTTATTGCAGGAAATCATGGTTGGATAAATAGGATTTATTTTATTGCCATATTTCACACCCAATGGCTCCTAGGGGTTCATAAAGGAATGGTCACCTGTATTCACACCTATGGTTACTTTAGAGTCAACAAGGGAACAGGTAACCTTGAGAAAACCTAGAATATGCCAAAAAAAGGTCTTTTAAATACAAAAGTTTAGATGCAGTTCTGTTTATTCCACATTTACATGGAACAACTCGTTGCAGCGGATATTTATATTCATGCTGTTCTACCCTAATTTGCACATTTATTGTCTCTCTGTAGTTTTGGAGTTGCTGTTAAATCACCAAAACAAATGCAAAAAGTTCTTCTGAGTTTTTTTAAAGTTTTCTTATCTTGGGTTTTTATGACCTGTTTTTGCATTTCTGCCTCAGTCAAGTTCCGCTACGTGCAAGCGTAACAACGATAAAGGTGAATGTATTTTCAGGGACTAATCACAATAAGGAACATTAAAAAAAACAAAAAAAAAAAAACCTGCACTTGTTGAGCATTTGGAAATTTTCAATTCCTACATGGAGAGTTTGAATAAACCAATGATTTTTTTACGTTTTAATGTTTCTGATCTACGCAATTTTAAGTTTTTGGAAAAAGGTTCCAATGACAACGAAACAAAAAATAATTTTGCTGTGCATTTAAACCGTAGACCATCAGTGATGCCATCTAGAAGGCCCTGACATCCCAATGCCGCAACACTGCTAGCTGAAATATGATTTGATAAAAACGTTTTTATCCACCTCCTTAAACGTAAAAACTTTTTGCCAAAAATAAGAAATTATGATGAATAAATGTGTTTTTTGAGTATGTTTAGGCCAGCAGAGAAGGCTTTGCTGGCCCCCATGGCCCACCACTGATATATATGTGGCAATACTGGTTCCTGGACCAGCACCAGTTTGTCTTCTTTTGACTTTGCTACTGTTAAAGAACTACTTTTTCCACTGCTATTAAAACAGTTTTCACTGAAAAGCTTACGTACTTCTGATTTAGTGTGCGGAGGACACTTGAAATCACCAGAAAATACAGCTGGAAAATAAAGCGGGAGCGTGGGTCCACAGCCCAGAGCTCTCCTGCTCCTCCTTGCCCACTGACTCCATCACAGTTTGCTGGGGCTGCTGCAGTCCCAGCCCAGAGGGGGTAATGAAGTGACTAAGAGCCGACCGTCCCTGACCATCAACAAGACAGCAGGAGTGTGCAGGAAGGAGTGTGACGGCGTTCAAGTCTGCGCAGGTCTACGTGAGAGTGTGTGTGTGTTTGTGGGAATGAATCAGGAACCTCAGCACAGGTCGACATCAGTTAGTTGGTCTAATCATTCCCCTCTGTTGGCTATAAAGAAACTCTAGTTTCCTCCTGAATCTGTCATCTTTACTGCCACACTACTGCCATCTGTCAGCCTCCTTCTCCCTCTACTCCCCCCTCCATGTCTGGCTCTTTTCTCCATCTCTTCCTGCCTATGATTATCTGAGCCATCGCTTTTATAAAAGCGCATTTGCGCCCCGGGTTTTTGTAAGCTGTAATCAATGTCTCACACCAGTGAACTGCTTCATCCAAACTATTTTTCAGGGAAGACTTTGCATGTGTGACAAAAAGGAACGATTACACAAAAAAACAAAGGCAGACAGTTGCCAAGTCAGAAATGGAAGTTTTTATTTTTTTTTTATTTTTTTTTCCCTCCTCTTTTTCAACAACCTGCATTTGTGCAATCTGTCAGCTTAATGATTAAAACACTTGCTCATCAGCAGCAAACACATCATTTGAACTAATTATTCATAATGCGTTAACGTAAGCCACGGTTATCAGCCGCAGACAGAAGCCTCTGTTCCACTCTGCACCTGCAAGGGAGGGATTTTAAATGGGGGGGTTGTCAAAATGAATGTGTTGATTTTTAATACTCAATCACAGAAGAATTGAACGTCGGGACAGTAAGGCTCAGAAACAATGTCTTATTTGGAGGAACGAGGAAAAAGAAAAAAAAAAAAAAAAAAAAAAAAAAGAAGATTCATGATGAGCTGGTCTAGAATCAGACAAGGATCTCACACTGGTAAAAGGCTGAAGTGTTAATAGGAAGGAGTGCGATGTTCTCACGGTGACACGGTTGCTGATTATCTGAGTGTGACAAATTAACTACTACAATAAGACACACACACACAAACAGCAGTAAGACATTTTGAAATACCAATAAAATAGTTGAACAATAGCTAATTATCTTACAATGGTGTCTAAAATTGATTCACACCAGTGTCCCCCCAACTTTTTTTTTTGATAAATACCCCTTAATAAAATGAAATTTACGGGGTTCTGCAATATTTTCCTACCTATAAAATCTTCCTACCTGGAATTAACTTCACATGCACACAGCCTATAATTTTCTGCTACCAGACCGATATGCAGGGTTAAAATCTTGTATCAATATTGTTGATATGGGTATGGATACAGTGGAAGTAATAGACAGATGGGGCCAAAAGGAAACATTCGCTGTGGCTCAGCACCAATTCACCCACCCCCGCTGATTCGCAAAATCCTGCCCAGTAGGTGGCAGTATGGTCGCCTGAAAATTTGGAAGGGATTAAATGTGTTAAAAAAAATCTACCAGAACAGAAACACTTTCAAACTTTTTGGCACCATTGGAAATCCAAGGGGTAGCCGTGGCGGGCTAGTGGTTAAGGAAGCACACTTGGGCCCTCAATGAATAAGGCTCAAGCCCACCAGCTGCCAGGTTGCCACTAAGGTGCACTGATTAAATCATCGTCCTGAACCACATGACCTGCAGTGGGCTCACTGAAGGTTGACAATATGGCGCAGTGTGATTTGTTGCCCCAATGAATCAAAGAATGAATGGAATTCCGAGATATTAAACATGAAGCATGTTGCTGCAAACAAGCAACTACAACAGTCCTGGTGGTAGAAATTACTAAAGTAGACCACCAAAAACCAGAAAACAGTATTCAGAACAAAAAAAAAAAAAAAAACAGAATACAAAAAAAAAAAAAAAAAAAAAAAAAAAAAAAATCGGACCAACTCTGCCAGCTGACTAAATGCCTTTTTTATAAAAAACAATTAAATTATATTTTAAATTAGGAATCACCATAAATTAAAATCCCTGCAACTCTACATTAAGGCAAACGAATTGACAGGAAGTGGTGACTAATTACGGGAACTGAACCAAAAACATTCCAGAACAGCAGTCTGAATCTGTTTTTTTTTCCCTCTACATTTGCTCCAACCTCGTTCCATATTATATAAACACACTGATACGTCAGTAATCGCAATGATTTACATGTAGGTAAACAAGTGCATCTCAAGTGTGTGTACAAAGTCTTGGTGTGGATCAGTGTGTTTGTTTACAAAAAAAAAAAAATATTTTTTTTTACAAAAAAAAAAAAAAAAAAAAAACGCAAACATATGATTAAAATTGGCAGCGACCGCAGGAGGCCACAGTAATACATTCAGTTTTGGTACATAAATCACAATCAGCCCATTCTGCCATCTGGGTTGCAGCTACGTGCCCCACGTTATGTACGTGCTGCCTAGTCCACCGGCCGAATTAATGGGCATCCTGGGATAGGAGCAGATCTATGTGTGTCACGGACAGGAGCTTGGCAAATGTTTGCTCGGGATTTGGCCTTTTTCTCCTCGTGCATGGAGGAAGTTGTGAGTTTGACATGATGTTAGAGTCACATGACAATAGTTTCCCATCATCCTTGGTGGGAGAGAAATTCCCGCCGTCTGGATTTTCTAACTTTATTTGAGTAAAAACGTATGCGCTGGTATAATTCAAATGTCAGGGAAAATATGAAAACATGGTTTTCTGCTCGTTGACAGAGTCTGAGAATAAAGTGAAATAATGAACGTCTTCTATCTTCAGCTGGTGCTTTGATAAAGTACAACTTCAGGAGGAAAAGTATTTCCAACCTATGGCTGAATGTGGTGGAGTGGGAAACCTATTTTATAATTAGTTCTATGATTAACTTTTCTGATATTGTCCAAACAATTTCCAATTCCTATATTTGCAGTTGGTTGCCATCGGAAACTAAAGTAGTTCCAGAAATTTTCGCAAAATCCAGGGATTGTATCATCAACAGAGGCAACCTTACCGTTTGTGGGACTTTAGCAAAACCCAGGTGTTATATTTTACCAGATATTCAGTTTCTTGACGACAAACAAAAAAAAAAAAAAACGATATTTTAAAACTTTGCCAATATCGGCCCGATAATATTTGCTGACTAATACAATCGGACATCGCTAGCATAAATGTTGTCCTTTCACTTAAGCAGTTACGGATAAAAATGCCACCTCATCAGTCAAGCAACGGTTGGAGTTGCCACTTAAGCTCATAAGTTAGTCGACCATTCCATGATTTGTCAATCAGAGCTGTGAAATTAATGAACCAACGGTTGACAATAATAAGGTCATTCCTAAAATAAATAAAAGTACAACAGATGGTAGAACTTTTGGTTACCAGGATCTTCTCGTGTGGAACCAACTCCCACTCCCAGTAACAGAGTCAAATTCTGTCTCTACCTTTAAAGAGAGACTGAAAACCCAACATCAGATCAGACACGTCCTGATTAAAATAGTCTATATGCTGCTATAGGCCTAGACTGCAGGGGGCATTTTTCATACTGCGCCTAGAGTTAGCACAGACTTTGCGGTCTCTACTTCAACCCTGTCCTCGAGTCACATCCACTACCCATTGCCCCTCCCCACCATGACATGTATCACATATCTAACCGATTCCACTCAGATGGGCTGTGACAGGCAAACTGGACGAGTCCAGGACGGAAGCGGGGACTCCTTCAACTGTCCCTATTAAAGACTATAACAAGCCCAGTGAACCAGATGGACATTGGCACTTGGACACTTTATATATCAGAACCGTCCATTTTCATTTCTTTTTTTGTGTATTGCATGTTTTGGATAACATCTACTGCACATCTGTCCATCCAGGAGTAGATCCCTCAACCGTGGTTCTCCCTAAGGTTCCTACCTTTTACCCTGCTACAAGGGTTTTTCTCGGTAGATTTTTCATACCCTGGCTGACGGTCTAGGGATGCTAGCAGCCCTGTGAGACAAACTGTCTTCCGTTAATGTGGGCTATTTGAATAAAATTTGGTTGATTGGTAACAAACAATAATTAAGAAAAAAGCCTAACAATTTGCTGACCTCAACACAAACCAATCCCTTTCCTTTGCACCAACTAACCTGCAAAATCCAATTCTCCAAACACCGGGTCAGCGCAGGGTCAGGGTCTACTGTTGGAGGGTCTCGTCCCTTTGACTGATTCCTGTGGAGATCAGGATCTAATTGGAAAATTAAAGCCATTGATCCACCGCTGGGACAACAGGCATTCCTCTCACTTTCCCAAGCACCAATTAGCAGCGGGTAGCGTCGGGAGAGGAGGCGCGCACAGGCACGGATCCACACGGCGCCTTCGTACACATGTGCAAACGGCAAATACAAACAATTAATGTGAAACCTCCCCTTGGAGTAAACTTAAGCAGCTCTGACCTCAGCCAAGGTCAGGCAGTAATATCCAGGCTTAAAGGGTAACTGTGACCCGTAGTGTGGTCACAAATCATAATCTGTTAATATGAGATGTGAACACAGGGAGAGAGGGAGGAAGGAGGGAGGGAGGGAGCGAGAGTAATAGGGTTGCATTTCATCCTCTTTCCCAGCGTAGATATCGGAAGACTAGACCCGGACTTGGGTTACGCAACGCAGAGGGTTCCAGGTGCGAGTCCACCAGCTGCCAGGTTAACACTGAGGTCCACTGCACCCACCCACTGCTCCCCCACAGCTGCCCCACCGTTGACGTTGGTGATGGGTTAAATGCATAAGTCACATTTCATTATGTTTGCAATAAAATCTGAAAAATATAGAAATAGAACAAAAAGATGTTTGGTAGAATGATCCTAGACATGGAGCTACCAGGTAGAAGACAAAGAGGAGATTGATGGATGCAGTGAGGGAGGACATGGAGACAGAGTTGAGGATGTAAAGGACAGGGTAGACATGGGAAATGTTGACTCGCTCTGGCAACCCCCCAAAAAGCAACAAGGTGAAAGAAGAACGTAGAAATAGAACAAATAGAAAATTGCTGGATAAGCTCTACTCAACAGACAAACGTGGTCGTATCAAGCACAAACAAATCGCTGAGTCATGTATGGATCAAACAGTCAGCAAATGCACGCGTATTTGTATGCAAACCACGTGGGTGCACGGGCTTCGTATCTCAAAGGCATCACCGCTCGTATATGAAGGCACTTAAACCTTTTAAAAAGCCGCGGCGTGTGGAGAGTAAGACGTTCAGCGTGGCTTCCAGATGACGCCCGCACTCCTTTAAGTGTGCATTTACTTTCCGTTTAGCCGCGGGGCTGGAGTGCACGGTGGCGCACGTCCAACTTCCAAATGCATCCCGTTGGCGCATCAAGTGGCTGCGGCGCCGCGCAGCAAATATGTGCAGTCACTTTGCACTCGTGATTTCATTTTCGGCCGCGACGCTGCAGCCGCCGAGCCTGGTCACAAACCTGTCTCCCTCCCTCTCCCTCATCATGAGGGTGTGCATACACTTCACCCACAGCCTTGGACATTTATTAACGGTCCATAGTTCAGAGCAGAACCTGCAGCAGAGCCGAAGGGAAGACATGCGCACACGTGCTGCCAAATCTTTCCGGAGATTCAGCACAGACAGAAATTCGCTTCACTCAAATTTTATGTGTCGCCATTACGAGTGCACGGACGTTTCACACACAGAGAGAGACAGACAAGTCATCCAACAAGTCTCACAACCTGCCACCAGAGACACAATCTCCCAGAGCTGCTCCAGATCGGATTATCGTGGGTTATAATTCACATTTAAGCCCCCGGGGAAGCAGGGAGTGAGCGGGGAGTGATGGAGCTCCGACCCCGCATCTGTTGCAGTTCAAGGGAAAAGTCCCAGTGTCCGGTGAGACTGGACGTGTCATGAGTCCAGACTGAACTTTGTCTTTCATTCAATAATCCGGATTAAAAGACCGAACAAACGCATCCATCAAACTCTTACCTTCCTGCTCCTGCGCTGGGAACAAATGTCATCGCGGTGACAAGTTGCTGTAAGCGTTGCCGGTTGCTCAGTAGGATCCTATGTGGAGTCTGACGGTGGCAGGCACAGCGATGGACTCTCCTGTCCGCGTCTGCCACCGCGCCGCACCGCGGAAGTCTGGAGGGTCCGTGTCCGAGAGCGCAGGGGAGAGCGTGGGGGGAGAAGGAAGCCAGACTCCGCACAGCGTGGAGTGGAGTGAAAAGCCTCTGGTGGTGATGGGGAGACGTACAGGGGAGAGAGAAGAGAGAGAGAGAGAGAGAGAGAGAGAGGGAGGGAAGGAGGGGGGAGTGAGTGAGGGAGTGTGATGTGACCACCTCAAAGATGTGTAAAGTCTCCAACGACTTCACCTTCAAACGCCTTCCTGGAGGGACATTGCATGGTGTGGTTTGCCGATAACGATTTTAACCGATATTGTTAACACACTATGCCGATATCCAGGGTGTGGCTAGGGTCCACCAACCTTGCCGATATCCAATCCCCCCAAAATGGAGGTAATCATCTCAGAAACCAGGGGCGTAGCCAGAACCCCCGAAAAAAAATCCAGGGTGGGCCAACCCCAAAGTATTATAGCCAAGTTTAATCAGCCCTCTCATTGGATGGGGAGGGCCTGACTGACAAGTGGGCGGGCCCAGGCCCACCTGTGCCTAGGCCGATGTCGGATTTCAAGAAATTTGGTCGTACATTGTTATCAAATAATTGGAATAACGTTACAGTCGTTCCAGTATCACGTAACCGTTGCGTAAAAGCGGGGATTATATTGACGGCTGTTAAATAAGAGGTTGTTTAATGCATTGGGCTGCAATTTCTTGTATAGATTTTTTTTTCTTTCCTTCCTCTCTAATTGGAAGAAAACCAAGCGAACAGTTACAACAAACTGTTCTCGTGGCGTTAATAACTCGACAGGAAGGCGTTTTCTTAAAAATAAAACCAGATAAATCTTGATGAAAACAACAAAAACTCTCATTGACTTTAGTAAATGTGTCCATGAACATGTCCTCACCTCAACTTTTTCAACCCATTGTCTTCTTTGCAGCAACAGGACAATGATCCTCACAAAAACAGAGTGAGGTTAGAGGGGTATATATACTAGGGGACACCAGGTGACAAGAGTGAGACTAATCACGTAGACACAGGTGACTGTGGTGACACTGATTAACCCACACCAGCAAACAGCAGGGAAAGGGACAGAGAGACGTCACGGAACAACTTGTATAAAATAAAAATAAAATCCCATTGACAGACAATCAATTTCTGTCCTCTCTTCTCTTAAAAGACAACTTGAATGACTGGGTTTGCAATCCCGTTGTGATGGGATTGGTTTGGACAGTCGGGGAGGGTTCAAACGTCACTCTGATTGGACAGCGTACATGAGTACAGTAAATATAAAGCGATATATGTCAATCCTATCAATACAAAAAAGTTTTATATGATACACAAGCAAAAAAAAAAAAAAATCTGGCTCGAACCTCATCCCCATGCAGGACATGGATAAAACATACATGGACATATATGGTCTATTGGTTTAGGAAGTGGACTGGGGTTAGCAAGCCTTCAGGTTCAAATCCATCAATAGATTGCGATATTTTGGTATCAGTCTCAAAACAAGTAAATACAGTGCAGTATTGCTGATACTGATACTTTTCGGAACTTAATCTCAATTAAATTGTTAAAACTCTGGAAAAAATACAAAAAAAATCTTGGTTTTCAATTGCTTTTGGCGACAGTGGTGGTCCAGTGGTCAAGGAAGCATCCTGTCTATGCAATGCCTTGGATTCAAAGCCGCCTAGTGAGTTGGTCCGAGCGTAGCACCATCCACCACCAACTTCCAGGGGGCTCCCCACCTACATGAAGGGTCACAGGATGGAACGGTGTGATTTGGGTGGTGGTCATGGAGACTGCTGCAACTGAGGTCCAATAACAGACCAAGTGAATAAGGATGAATTAATGAAAAAAAAAAATATATATATATACATTTGTGCACTTTGCAGACTTTATGACTTTATGACTCTATGACCCTTGGGGAATCAAACCTGGACTCTTTCAGAGGCAGGCTAGCTTACCGCTACACTACAGAACCCTAAAAATTTTGGTCAGTGCAGCAGAATATCGATGGGACCATGAAATTAAATATTGCAATGTTGTTGATCAGGTTCACAGAGTTTTACAGAAAAAAATAAAAAATAAAAATCACTCCAGGAACAAGACTCAGGACGAAATTAGATTAAATTAAATTAGATTAGATCAGATGGGAACAGAACATAAGAACATTGTTTAGAACATGAACAATGACAATCATCAACAATGACCCCTTGTAGACTGTGTGTGGGAGAGAGGAATATAAACCCTGGCCACCAGGTGACACCACTGAGACTAATGAACAGGTTACCACAGGTGAGCTGTGATGACACAGTTCACCCAGCAGGGGGAGTGGCAGGGCTAAGGTGTCGGTGAAAATCAGAAAACTCAGGCGTAAAGTTTTTCGAAAATGTCTCGTATTCATAGATAAACAAAATATTTGTATAAAGAAAATATAATAAAAGGGATTTAACTTACATTTTGTACTAACAGTGAAGAACACTGAAGAACACTTGAACTATGGTTTGATGTCCATATGTGTCAATAGCAGCCCCTAGTGGAGACAGGACAGGAAAAAGGAAATATTTAGATTGTTGTAAAGACAAAGACAAGTTTTTTTTTAAAGTAACTGAGCTGAATCAAGACAGGAAGTAGTGAAGAAGACACAGCGCGGTTCGTCTTCGTTTGTCTTGTCCCTTTTTCAGGGAGTCAACATTTTCAATTCATCCCTGTCTTCATCTACTCTGTCTCCAACTACCTCCATGTCCACCCTCGTTGCATACATCAATCTCCTCTTTGTCTCCTGCCAGGTAGCTCCATCTCTAGGACCATTCCTCCACCAACGTGTCCACTGTCCCTCCTCTGAACATGTCCAAACCATCTTGATGTGACATCTCCAGCTTACTATCTGTGTTGTCCCCCTGATCACCTCATTCCATTTCACTCCCAGTACATGATGATATTATTTTAATTAAAAAAACATATTTTTTTACTATTAAAACCTAAAAGTTACTATACAATAATCATATATGTGAAAATGTTGGCTTTAAAAATGTAGATTCTCGTTCTCTTCTCTGCATCTTCTCAGGTTTCTGGAAGGTCTGGACATAGCAGGGAGATGTACCCATAGTGAAAAAGGTTAAACCTGATCTGCTGAAAGGAGAAGAAATTATGTGTCACTTGTGAATATGGTTCAAACGAGTTTATAGTGTGATACGTTAAAAAAAGAAAAAGAAAAAAAAAGAAAAAAAGGGAGGAGAGAGAGGTAGATGTGAGGGATAACACAAGGCAAAGACAGTGACAGTGAGAGACAGTGAAAGGGGGGGGAGACGGAGACAAGGCCGGGGAAGAGGAAGTGACTAAAGCTCCCGCAGCTGGGGAGTCTCTGTGGCTCAGTCAGCAGAGTCAGGGGTGAGGAAGCTGATGTACCAACAAGGATTTTAAAAGTCAGTGTGCAGAGGCAGGAGCAGGAGGTGAGGAGAGAGAAGGTGAGGGAGAAAATATCATCCTGTACAGTACAGCAGCGTCTTCAAGAAAGACTGAATGAGATACTGACACATAGTTGGCACTGTCTAAGCTGGTTGTGCCCCCTGCTGGCCCCCTGTATGGAGGACCAGAATCATACAGGAGTGTCTGCCTTGAAGGAAAAAGGAGCAGGGATTTAGTTCACATTTTCAGACGAAGCATTTTTCAGCAAAAAAAAAAAAAAAAAATCATCAAATTATAATTTTGATGGGTTAAATATCAGGATGCAGGTAAGGGTGAACACTTTGATTATTCTAAATGATTTTTTAAGAATTTTTTTATGTTGTCACTTCACTTAATTAATGGTTATATATTTCATAAATTAAAGATAAAAAAGACATGATATATATACCACTACAATGCATTTGGCAGAAGCTCTTATCCAAAGCCACTTATTAGGATTATTAGATGATCCTGCTGCTTTTCTTCAATTTCTTCTTCACTTTTTTTTGCCTGGTTTCACTTAAAGCACATTTGTTTAGCTAAAAAAAATGATGATACCAGCAAAAATACATCATAAGAGTTTAATTTGAGAGCCGATATCTCTTGACAGTTAACGATAGCTCTGGCAAAAGAGGTTTAAGAGCTTTAAGACATTGTATTCAAGTTTTTTTTTATTTTATTTTTGTATTTTTCATGACAAGGATGGACAGGATCAGGAATGAGGTGATTAGTGGGACAACACAGGACGGGAAGGTTTGGAGAAAAAGCTAGAGAAGACAGATTACACCAGGTAGGAGACAAAAAAGAAGATTGATGGATACAGTGAGGGAGGACATGGAGGTAGTTGGAGTCAGAGTAGAAGATGGAAAATGTTAATTTTTGTAGAAACCCCTAAATAAGGGAGATGCTAAAAGGAAAATAAGAAGAAATAATGTTCAAGAATACAGTATATGGACACACCCTGGCTGTGGACACTTGCCTTCCTCTCATCCCTCCTTGAGAGGGGGGAGGAGGTGGCAGTGAATGCTGACTAAGAGCATGTCTCTTTAATATTCCATTTTTCTCCAGCAGTGAGGTGTTGAAACTCTGCCCACACCTATCGCTCAGGGACAAAATGGGAACCGGAGACGGTCGAGCTGCAAACATAAATATCTGTGGATATTGTACTGTAACAGGCAACCAGCAACTGATCAATATGGGGTTGAGGGTGTTGTGGAAACAGAGAGATGAAGGGTGATGAGAAAAGCGTCCCGAGGTTAGTGGTTGTTACCAGGACACTCCACCAGTTCTACGCTCACACACTGTGACAGGGAAACAAGGCACGAGTCAAAGGTTGGAGGAGAAATCCATTCCGGCCAGAGAGTAGCCTCAGCGGCCGAGGAGAGAGGAAGTTAACGGTCTAAAAACGTACGATACGAACAGCTTATCGGTAATTTCTATTATTTTTTCTCAGTAATTCAGGTTGGTCTTGGCTCCCTCTGTTCTAACGCATCACAGCGGCGCCAAAAGCTGCAGCCGCTGCAGTTCAAACATTCATTTGAACAAAAGGAATGTGTCAGAAGTTAAATAGTGGGTTATATTTTATTATTATTACAAAGAGCGTCTCTGCTTAGACTTATATCGTGGGAAGACTGACAGCTCCTGGGTCGGCAGTTAGCAAAACTGCTATTAGTTCCATTAAAAAGTGTGTTAGAAGTGAGAATATATATTGTTTTTTTTGGAGCATGTTTGTAAGAAGGAGGTGACAGATAGTGGAAAAAAATGCAGATGTAGACCAGGCTGTCAAACTGCTGTTTTTTGAAAAGTAAGAAATATAATGTAACTCCATGGTGGATCTTCTCCTCCTTTCAGCTTGTCCCAATATTTCAGAGGATGCAACAGCGAGTCAACAATTTCCATCTCAGTCTGTCCTCTGTATCTTCTACTCTGACTCCAACTACCTCCATGTCCTCCCTCACTGCATCCATCAATCTCCTCTTGGTCTCCTACTTGGTAGCTCGATCTCTAGGATCATTCTTCTACCAATGTCCCTCCTCTGACACTTGTCCAAACAACTTAAATCTTTTTATTCTATGTCTATATAGCTCATTTTCTATTGCAAACATGATATTAATGAATTAAATTCAATTTACAGGAATAAAATGAAACTTGTTAGTGCACCATCGCGTTCCATGACCTCCTACCTGGTAGCTCCATCTCTAGGATCATTCTTCTCCCAATACAACTACTGTCCCTCCTCTGAACATGTCCGAAACACCTCAATCTGTCTTCTCTAACTTTTTCTCCGAACATTTCACATATGGATGAAAAGACACTTTTGCAACAAATATTGTTCAGTATTGTGTAAAAATCTATGAACTTCTCATTTAAAATGATTTGATGGGCCTCATTTGGCCCCTGAGCCTTAGGTTTGACACATATGTTGTTGTAGATGAAGTAAAAAAAAGGATCTTCTTTTTTTTTGGCTGCCGTTCCTGTAAACTCCTGTTTGAGCAGTAAGTACGACAGTAACATTTTTGTAGAAGCAACAACACCAGACGGAGCAGCGTTACTGCTGCAGTGTATCACTCTAGTAGTGAAATATGTTGCTGGAAATATTCCAGTCTGTCTTCTCTAGTGTTGACAGCTGCACCAAATACAGCCTGAATAAGGAAAGACCCAGATATACAGTACAGTCTACGCCGGGCACATGGGCGCGGTGAAAGTATTCACACCGCAGCACCATCTTGACC
>JAFBJS010054594.1:0-23127 GCA_016785265.1 Paraplagusia blochii | reverse complement strand
AGAGAGAGAGAGAGAGAGAGAGAGAGAGAGAGAGAGAGAGAGAGAGAGAGAGAGAGAGGCAAAAATACTACAAATCCATTGTAAAAAGACAATTATACTTTCTCCACTAAATGGAAAAAAGAAATATGTTTGTCCTAATTTTATTGTAAAAACCTGATTTAAGACATTTTTTAATCTTTTGAGTTGCTTTAGAGATTTGTCTCAACATTTATCAGGTATTCGATTTTATTCCAGCTTCTGGGTTTGGTGAGATCACATTTTTGTTAAAAAATAATACCTCAATAATTATTACCTCAATTAAATTCATCTTGAACGGATCAAAAACGAATGTATTTCATGTAAAACAGTGGAGCGAGCATTAATTTCCAATTGTTCTCTGTGTTTGTTTTGTGTCATTGATATTAAAACAACCACCTACTTTACTTAAATCTCCTGGTAAAGTAACAGCTTAGATTTTCCCACAGCCGACAGAGTTCTGCTCTGACATTTAATAAAGCTGAGGAATAGCAAACAATAATCTGTAAAAAAAAAATCCCCTAAAGATTAAAACACTTCCCAACGTGACAGTGAATGCACCGCTGTTCTGTGCTTTCTGCCTTCACGTCCAAGTTGTTGATGTTGACATTATTCTCCTCTGTGTAATTAGTTGTGTGGAGCTCATGAGCCTGGGGTGGTATTAATAATTACCATGGTGACATGTTGCTGCTGAAATCCAACCCTTCAATCAAGTCTTCACTAAGTCCCACAGTTAAGTCTTTATATAACACAGTAACAGCACAGCATCCCATAATCCTGACTCTAAACAGAAACTGTTACTAATAAATACTGGACCATCCAACATACTGTCAGTCTCTGATAACCTGACTATACTCCTCCTTCTTCTCCTTTCAACTTGTCCCTTTTTCAGGTGTTGCCACAGCGAGACAACAATTTCCATCTCGACCTGTCCTCTGTATCCTCAACTAGCTCCAACAACCTCCATGTCCTCCCTCACTGCATCCAAAAATCTACCTGGTCCATCTTTAGGATCAATCTTCTACCAATATAACCACTGTCCCTCCTCTGAACGTGTCCAAACCATCTCAATCTGGTGTCTCTAGTTTTTTCTCCAAACCTTCCTGTCTGTGTTGTCCCTCTAATCACTTCATTCCTGATCCTGTCCATCCTTGTCTCTCCAAGAGAACCTCAGCATCTTTAACTCCTCCACCTCCAGCTCTGTCTCCTGTCTTCTACCTACTCCTAGTGTCTGTAATCCATCCATCATGGCTGGTCTCACAACAGTCCTGTAAACCTCAATTAAAGGGGAATAAACTCCTTCAATTGTCTCTAACTCTACCTCCATGTCCTCCCTCACCGCATCCATCAATCTACTCTTTGTCTCCTACCTGGTAGCTCCATCTCTAGGATCATTCTTCTACCAATGTATCCACTGTCCCTCCTCTGAACATGTCCAAACCATCTCAATCGGTCTTCTCTAGCTTTTTCTCCACAGCCCGACTCCACAACTGAACAAAACAACTTTCCCAAGAGCTGAAAAAACTTTATCTTGTTGAGGTCACCAGAGGTTTTCGAGACCGGCATTTATTTGATCATTAGAGATGATGGATTGACACCAGGTTGAGGCCACCCTTAAAAAAAGGAATTCAGCTGCAGGAGTTCTTTTCAGTCAGCCGAGGGAGTGTTTTGAAAATCTATGGTTTAAAAAGTAATCGCTTTCTCGTAAACACGGGGACTGTTGCCTTTCACAGGTGAGGACAGCTGTCATCAAACCCCGAGGACCTCCGAGTCCGCACCGGTTCCTCCTTTGTGTCTCCGACCGTCCCGGCCCCTCCGCCTTGCTCTTACATATGGCTACTGTACTGTGTGGCGATGAAAGATTTACTGACGGATGCGGGTCAAGACAGAAACATGAAAGAAGGGTGAGACTTGATAAAACTGCTGTTGTGAAGGGGCCTGGATCTGGGCAGCAGCAGCAGCAGCAGCAGCAGCAGCAGCAGCAGGTGAGGCCCAGAGCTTTCCTGCTTTGATAAGATTAATTCTTTCAAATGTGAAACAGACAAACCAAAGCTGGATTAGGATGACAGATGTGGCCGAGAAACAAGGCAGGAATTGTGAAGGTGATGTATGTTTTTACTGCCTTGAAAGTCTCACCTTTGGGCCGTTTGATGATCTGTTCTTAAAGAATGTTGCTCTGCACTTCCTTGAACAGAGTCATAGTCACTCTATAATTAGAAGCATTTAAGTTATTAATACTAATTAGTGAGTGTTGTCTTATTATAGTCCTAACAAACAGTTAAAATTACGTAAAAAAAAAAAAAAAATCACATAATTCTGTTTACTAGTAGGTACGGGATTGTAGTCTGCAGGATTGTAATCCCAGTTTAAAATCCAAAAATAAGTACAAAAGTACAGTCACATACTTATTTTTTATACACAAAACCCCTTACTATTTTTTTTTATTATTATGAATTATGGTGGCAGTGGTGGCCTAGTGTTTAAGGAAGCGGACTTGGGTCCGCAAGGTCCCCGGTTCGAATCCACCAGCTGCCAGGTTGCCACTGAGGTGCTCTGAGCATAGCACCGTCCCAACCTACATCACTTCTTGTGGGCTCACCACCAACAGGAAGGCTCACAATATGGTGCAATGTGATTTGGGTGGCGCCAACTGCCCCTGGCGCCACCCCTGCGACCCGGCAACGGACAAGCAGAAGAAGATGAATGAATGAATGAATGAATTCATTCATGAATGCACCTCTACCACCAACTTGGTGGTAGGGGGATTCAAACCGGGGCCCATGCGGACCTAAGTCCGCTTCCTTAACCACTAGGCAACCAACTTCCCCCAGTAACTATTACCATTTAAATGAATAGATCATGTTACATTGGGCGTGCGATAACATTTTGAGTTCTTCTAATAGCTACAACCAGCTGGATGTCTCACTCTGTGATGAAACATTATTATACACCTTTAACGTGTCATTCCAAAGTGGAGCAAATAACATACCTGCCTATGGAGCAGAGAGTAGAGAGTCCTGGGTTTGATTCCCAGAGGAAACACAACTATCACTATGTTTATCCTTCTCTTTAAGTTGCTTTGGGTTAAAGCATCCGCTAAATGCATAGATGCCAATGTTATGACCAGAACAACATGAAAGTCTGTGAAAGAATTATCCAAAATATGAACAGGATTGGTGGGCCAGTGGTTAGGGAAGCGGACTTGGGTCCACAGGGATTCATGTTCGAATCCACCAGCTGCCAGGTTGCCACTGAGGTGCTCTGATCATAGCAGCGTCACGACCCACTAAACTTCTTGTGGGCTCACCACCCACAGGAAGGCTCACAATATTGTGCAATGTGATTTGGGTGGAGCCAGCTACACCTGCGACCAGGCAACAGACAAGCAGAAAATGAATGAATGAACAGGATTGACCAATCACAGATTTAAAAGATTAGAAAAAAAAAAAAAAAAAAACTTTCCCACACACTGAGGAGCTGCCAAAGTCTGTCTGTATATATTGAGCTTCCGGACCAGGGGTTGAGTCACAGTCAGGTTTTTTTGTACTCAGGTGTCCTTTGTTGCCGTTACCTCCGCTTCCCCTGCTGTTGTCTCGCTCTTCCAGCCTCTGGCACAGACACAAAGTCATGTGTTTGTGTTTCATCCGATACGACCAACACGCAACTTCCCACTGAATCCGAGCCTCTTTCCCAGCCTGGCACCGGTCCATTTGCATCAATGACGATTATATGTAGGGTGAGAATGTTCTGGGTCGGGTTGAACAGACAATGATGTACTGGGGTTGTATATTCGTTCACATACATATGAGCTGTGATGCCTGACATCATCAGTGTAGTCATTCTAGACCTGGGCAAACTAAGGCCCGAGGGCCGGATGTGGCCCGTTTGGCATTTTAATCCGGCCCACCCAACTTGTCCAAATCATACTGTTATTTTACATCATCGTTATCCTTCTACCTTTTCCCTGCAAAGCCAGCATTTCCAAATAGATGGTCTCAAAGTATAAAGTATTTCGCCTTTATTCAATACCTTACTCATTAGGGGTGTGACGATTCACTTACATAACGATTTGATTCATATCTTGATTCACAGGCTACGATCCTGTGGTTGTCAGATACTGACAGGATTCATGAAAAAATATTTAACGGTCGATTCAGTTCGGACCAATTCGGTTCAGTTCAATCCAACTCGATCCAAAACAATTAATTTGCACACCCCTAATTTATATATAGCGTATATTGGGGATGTGACGATTCACTCACGTAACGATCCGATTAATATCTTGATTCACATGCTACGATCTGATTCAAGAACGATTCATAAAAAATAAATAAATAAATAAAAAATAAAAACGATCCATTTCAATCCGATTCGGTTCAGTTTGATCCGATTCTGTTCAGTTCGATCCAAACCCTATCCAAACGATTCATTTGCACACCCCTATTATTCATCATTTATCTTAGTTCACGCAAATACTCAATCTTTGTGATCTTGTCCTGGCCCGTGACTCAAATTTTTAGGTACCAGCTGTGGCCCGATAGTCAAAATAATTGCCCGGGCCTGATTTAAATGGTGTTAGCCTTGACTCTAACCCCGACTTCAGCGGTTGTGCTCATTTTACCTGTAATAATAACACAACATTTTTCTTCCAGATCTTTCCTTTGTTGAAGATTGAAAGAAATACCTAACTTTGGATAAAATCAGCCGCGTTCAGACATGCAGAGGTAAATCCTTCTTTTACATGCGCACGTGCCTGCGGCTGAAAGACATCTTACTTATGTCATATCCTTGTCAAGATCTGTGATGTTCTCTCTCCACGCACTGGCTGTTGATATAGTTGGCTGTCAAGTTGATGGCATCCTGTCCGGGCTGTCTGGTTCTTGTCCTTTTACTACGTCTTCTGCTGATCACCCAGTTTACTGACAATATGATTTCCTGCTTCGAGGGCTTAAAAAAGCCGAGATTCTGATTTGTTTGTTGCTAAAGAACCGTCCCACGGATTATTGGCGCAGCGCGTTGTCTTCAAAACCTTTCGCTACTGCTCTGTCCAATCTTTGGCTCCGTGCCAGTCGTACATCCGACGCCACATGACCTTGTTTGAACAACGTCTGTTCAACACGTCTGACGAACATCTGAACAAATCCAGAATGTCTGATGTGTATGTTAAGAAAAGACAGGGTTTTTCTCCCCTACTGTCAACAAGTGCCTACGTCCTTAGTCAAAATACTACACAAGTATGAGCTGGCGCCTTGCACAGGTGGGACCATCACTGTTTTTAGTAAAGCAGGTCAAACCCCCATTCCCATTCCCAACCTACGGAATGGAAGTCCATGTTTGTTTAAAGTATAATCAGATTTTTTTTTTTTTGCAAACTTATTGTCATTGTGTAACCCATCACCAAAGTGAACAGCATCTTTGTGCTGCCTGGGGAGCAGTGAGTGGGGGCGGTGCCATGCTCAGTGGACCTCAGTGGTAACTTGGCAGTGGTTGGAATCGAACCCAGAACGCTCCGGACCCCAGTCCAGCTCCTCAATCACTTGGCCACCACTTCTCATTTACTTTTATCACAGCTACAATGTATTTGGTTCGGCAATGGTGGCCTGGTGGTTAAGGAAGCAGACCTGGGTCCGCAAGGTTTCAGGGTCAAATCCACCAGCTGCCAGGATGCTCTGAGCATCGTACCATCTTGAACCACATAACCTGGAGCGGGCTCACCACCCGCAGGAAGGCTGATATTTGAGTGGTGCCTGCAACCTGGCAACGGACAATCAGATAAACGTGTTTGTTGGTCATTTTGACAATGTGAAATATAATTGTAGAAACTGTTTTTTACAGTATTTATATGGTGCAGCTACGCTTTGTAAGCAGGGGACAAAAATTAGCATCAGCAGTGGTGGCTTAGTGGTTAAGCGGACTTGGGTTTACAGGTTTGAACCCACCAGGTGCCAGGTATTGTGCCCCCATAAAAAAAATTGTATGTTTTACTGCTTACACAATACAATTTTGACAACATGTGATCACTCTCTGCAAGTAGGTTTCTTAAATTAGATTTATTTAAGTTTACAATAAAGTATTTTTTTTTTTCCATTTTTTTTTTTTACAAAATGTCTAAATTGTACAATGGAAAAGTTTTTATGGTAATTTTAGAAAAAAATATTCATTTTTTTTTTAGTGGGTTTACATCTTACTGAATACTCAAAACAGATCATTTTGTTCAATAGACAATTATTATTCCTAAAATACATGTACATTTGGTTCTTATAAATGAGATGACAAAAATCATTTGTCTTGTTGTTATTTATTTTCAGAAATGTTCTCACCCCACCCACACAAACAAAGAAGTGTTTTATTAAGATGTAAAAGATCAAAACTAAATCAGTCCAACTGAGATCTGCCGTTTCGCCTTTTGTTTCTTTCAGCTTTTGTGCTGCACACAATGAATGTAGTCACAGCTGTCTCTCTTGTCTTTTATGCTTTTGTTAAGGCTCTCAGGTCGACTCAGGTAAAATATATCAAACCTTTATTCTCCGTGACCTACATCACTGTTTACTTCCCTTAGCAACCAACTCGTACGTCTCAAAACCATGACTCAAGTTGGCAGAAACCTGCTTTTCCGTAGTGTTTTGTTATCTTTACCATGAGCAAAACTCAGGGCATAACTCTCTCGGACCATTGGCAGGAAACATGTTTGAAATCTATAAAATATTCTCCGGGCGTTTTCTTCCGGAACATTCCCTCCGTCACATTTGGGTAGAATGCATGGAACTTTGGCTATTTTGAGCCTCCTGTGTATCATCGTCTAATGATGTTGTGAGGGCTGTGACCGTTCCTGTGCAGGACCATGTGATTATTTAGGTTGTAATAAGTAACAAACCCGGCAGGTATTTAAATTACCCCTGTTACTGCATTCTTAAACCTGTATTACCAATCAAAACAAGATGTCTTTCAACCCGTGTATTTCACCGGAGCCACATTCTGCAACAGTATCGGTGTTTTGCTTTTTAAGTGGGAGGTCAGATCTGCTCATTAACGCTAACGAATTACAGCAAACAAAGAAATAAAAAAAAAAAACCTTAACGTCTGTGCTGAGCTCCATGTCGAGGTAATCCGACAATAAATGCCATAAGCACGCTGCGGGAACAAATATATGCAAGGAGTGAAGTCTGAATTATTTTAACCTGGGGGTTAGCCTGCGCAGACGTTCACAAACATTGACTCTGTCTGTGTTGCTTTGTCATCTGCCGCCACTAAGAAGTGTAACCATCTGTCACGACTCCCACAGACTGTATTTACAAGGCCTGTCAGCAGCAGTGAGCCGGTGTCAGCCCCAGAGTCGGCAACATCATCATCATCACACTTAGTGTGACGAAAATCATCTGATAACAGAGCAGCTCCCGCTTTGCTGTGACCGTACATTAGAGGTCAGCAAAAATAAATGTTTTAGTGTTTTGCATATTTAAATTATTTATTTTTATTTACACTTGTGTTATAGTGGTTCCATACTTCACATATACTTTTATGCATTTAGCAGAAGGAGTAAAGGAGGAGTAACAGTATCCAGCTTGTATTTCTGGGACTTGAGCCCAGAACTCTCTGGTCTCCTCCTATAAGGCAGGAGTGCTAAACCGTAAACAATGGGGTTGGTTGGTTGGTTTGTTCATTGGTTGGCTGGCTGGTTGGCTGGCTGGATGGATGGATGGATGGATGGATGGGTAGGCAGTGTGTAGGTAGGTGGGTAGATTTAGTATTTAAGGTCTGGACAATGAAAGGTGGACGTTAGTAGACCAGTAGGTTAAAAGAACGTTTATAGTGGTAGGCAAATATTAGTAGTATTAGTTGATTAGTATTATTATTTTTATTAGTAGTAGTAGTAGTATTGATTAGTATTTCATGGATGCAGTGAGGGAGGGAATGGAGGTGGTTGGAGTCAGAGTTGAGGATACAGAAGACAGGATGAGATGGAAATTGTTGACTCGTTGTGGCAACCCCTGAAAAATGGGATAAGCCGAAAAGAGAAGAAAACGATTAGTAGTTTAAGATTGGTGTTGTTGAGTAACTGCATTTCAAACTATCTTAATTTCCATTACTATATTTCATTACACCAATACTACTGAGTTAAGTTTGGTGGGTGGGTGGATGGATAGATGGATGGATGGATGGGTAGGTAGGTAGGTAGGTAGGTAGGTAGATTTAGTATTTAAGGTCTGGACAATGAAAAGTGGACGTTAGTAGACCAATAGGTTAAAAGAACTTTTATAGTGGTGGGTAAATGTTAGTAGTATTAGTTGATTAGATTCTACTGAGTTAAGTTTGGTGGATGGGTGGGTGGGTGGATGGATGGATGGATAGATAGGTCCGCAAAATAGACCTGTCAGGAGCAGCAGCAACATTACACAGTTACAGTTTTCTCAAGCGATGAAATCAAACATAGTCAATACCAAATATTTTATTTCAAACCAGACAGTAGAATTAGTGACCGCAGCACATAAAGTCTAAGCAGAAGTTTCTGCTCTTATCATTGTAACGACCAATCCAAGTGCAAAGGTTGTAATTCTCTTACTTCCAGGTTAAGGAATAGGAGGTGTGCTCAAAAGTACTTCAAAAACTGAAGCCTCCTGTTCTTCCTTCATCGGAAAATTCATAGTGTGGTTCTTTGTATCCACTTGGCTGCTACAGAAGACGCCATTAAGCATGTGGTGCCCCTGGGGCTTGAACCCAGTACCTTTTTTGCATGTAAGGCAAATGTGAAAGGCAGGTGTGATAACTGTGACACCGTGATTCCATAGTGTTCAGCCAGATAATGTACGGTCAGTTACTGGTCAGCTGCAAAGTCCACGAAATCTCTGGTTCCTTTTAAAAGTTTTAATTTGGGAATCCAGTCGGAGGATCAAGGCATGGCCTAAGGATTGGGTTTTGGGAGCCCCCCAGGTATAAGATTCTACGTGACAGAGACCGTCTTTGTGAATCGGTGCTGATGCACTATGGGAGCAGTTAAGTGAGACCCATTTGGCTCGCACTTCTGTGAGGATAGGGGACAGGTTTTAAAGCGTGTAGGCGCTCCACAGACAATGCTGTGTTCAGCCAGAGTGAGGACACAGCAGCTGGCCGTGATGCAGACTCAAAAGGGAGCAGGGCTTAAGCTGCCAGTGGGGACACATAAATTAGCATCTTTAAAGACACCACCCAGATTTATTTTGCAACTGGGAGAGTAAACCTCGACAGGGGTCAGTGTTTCCAAAATGGGGAAACTTAAATAAAAACCTAATTTCCCACACACCATCTGCAGCGTACACACCGCAGGAACAGCCGCACCGGCAGGAAATAATTGCTCGATTTGAATGTAACCCCTATTAGCCCGGCATGGCTGGCTTCAGAGTTCATCCTGTCAGTCAGACTCCAGGGCAAACACAGTTTCTGTTTGAAGTTTGTCTATTTTTTATATATATATATATATATATATATGTTTGAACCGGGCAAAGTATTTGTTGTACGAAATGGTTCGCGTCCATTAAAATACAATAATAATATTTGGTTCTGTGGTGGAGTAGTTATCACGGCTGCCTAACACATCTGCCTCATACGCAGAAGGTCCCAGGTTCAAGCCCCAGAGGAATGGCAGGCTTAATGGAGCATCCCATGTGGCAACCTGTGAGTTCCAACCACATGATTAATGGCGCCTCCTGTGGCAGCATCCGCCAAAAACTCCCAGACTGAATTTCCACATACTAGGATTAACAAGGTAATTTTTGCATCAGACTTTTCCTTATCTTTTGGACAATCCCATTTATATTTTTTGGACATGTATGTGGTATAGTAGTAGAGTCATTTGCACTACTGCATTGTCATACGATGACTGACATTGTAATACAATGTTTGTTACGTATGGTTTAGAGACACTAGCAATAGGCAGAAGACGGGGGCAGATTCTCTTTAGGAGAGACAAGGATGGACAGGATCAGGGATGAGGTGATAAGAGGGACAACGCAGACAGGGAGGTTTGAAGAACAAGACAAATTGAGATGGTTTGGACATGTTCAGAGGAGGGACAGTGGATACATTGGTAGAAAAATGATCCTAGAGATGGAGCTACCAGGTAGGAGACAAAGAGGAGATTGATGGATGCAGTGAGGGAGGACATGGAGGTAGTTGGAGTCAGAGTAAAAACTGCAGAGGACAGGTTGAGATAGAAATTGTTGACTCGTTGTTTCGGCCCCTGAAAAAGGGACACGCCCGAAAATAAGAAGTTTGACAGTGTTACAAAAACTAACTCATCGTCAACTAAATAATCCTCTTCACCATGGTCATCACTTTACTAAACTGTTATCATTGTGTTTGGTTGTACATAAAATGTCCATCCACTCACCCCTTGTCCCTAATAACAACCTTTCATGTTGTACTGTGTTTTTGAATTGTTTTCCTGCACTGTGGGGTAGTGAGGACTGCATTTCATTGGGCCACATGTCCTGGATATACGGTATATTTGACAATAAAGTTAACTTTGATATGATGACTTTGATATATGCTATGATTTGGACATAGTGAAGGTACAAACATTACGATCGGACTTGGTTCTGCAGGGCTTGAGGTTCGAATCCCCCAGCTGCGAGGTTGCCATTGAGGTACTTTGAGCGTAGCACTGTCACAACCCACGTAGTGTAACTTCTTGCGGGCTCACCACCCACAGGAAGGCTCACAATATGGTGCAATGTGATGTGGGTGGTGTCAGCTGCCCCTGCGACCCGGTAACGGACAAACAGGAAAAAGAAGAATGAATAAATGAAGGAATTTGCTGAAGTACATTTTGCATTGCAATTTACTTCAACCGTATTTTTACTTTTTGGTTTTGTCACATATTGACAGATATCATGAAAAAGTGTAATGCATTATCCAAAAACGTCACCAAAAAATGAATTAAATCTATAGTGATCCCATCATGTGCAACATAAAGCCGTTGTAAGCGCAGACAATATTACGGTACCTTTAATTTATATTTGTATGCGTACAAAATGAAAGCTTCAATAAAGTTTGCAGCCTTCTTTGTACCTTAGACAAAGATTCATGTAAACGATGCTGAACAGAACACATCTGACCCCATTACAACATATACTGGACCAGTCCGTCTGACAGGGTAGCAGTGAGGAGTGGACCAGATAATGGGCAGTTAAATGATGGTCTGCAGACTTCTTGATGACGACGCTGATCTTGTCAGTAGGCCAAGTCAAACACAAAGTGAAGTGAACCTGGACCTTGGCAGGAAAACACCAGCTCCTCTCTCTGAGTTCCTCCTTCTCCTCCCTGTTTTGATATACTATCTCCCTCTCTCCTCACGAGACTCTGAGAACCTCGGGAGTGTCCTGCTGTTCCAGATAACTCCAGACAACTCAGACATCCTCGCCTCCCCTCGTGTCAGGGAGTCAAAGCTATATCTCTGGCTTGCACTGTGGTGGGGTTCTTTGTTTGTGTGTTAGCGGCGGATGACGGTGCTTGGGGACTGATTTTTGTTTGAACAGCGATCAGTTCTTTGAGACCAAAGAAAACTCTGCATAAACAGATGGATAGTGTGGGCTGTAAACAATGCAACAAAGTGTCCTGCGCCCCAGAGTAATACTGTTGTGTACAATGCAGTATTTAATTCGAGGATCTATAGCTGGGGTGTCCAACTCAATTTCACAACTAAAGACTGGCATCAGGTCCCAGGCCAGACTGAAATAAAATAAAATAAATATTTCCTCTTCACCAGATATTTAATGCAGTGGGGGACCTAGGGTCTCTTTTTGGGCTCCTTGCAAGATATCACTGGGGCCCCTATAAGTGGCCAAAGCAAAAAAAAAAAAAAAAAAAAAAAAATCTGACCAGTCCCCTCTTTTAATGTCACCCCTGATTAAATGTCGAGTTTTGGGATCAATGAATCTGGAACGGCAGCTTAATATTATCAACACATGAAATATAAATCTGAAATAATACTCACATCAGTGATATTTGCCTTTATCTGTAGCGTCTAGCAATTTAACACACACAAAAACAACAAAATTTCTGACATAACAAAGTACATGTATCACTTATACTACAAATCCTGCCAGAATATAGGGGCTTTACAGTATACTGGTGGATCAATACTAGTACATATTTGATACGCTCTTGCAGGCCAAATATAATCACACTACGAGCCAGATTTGGCCCCCGGACCTGAGTTTGTTCCTTCCGGAACTCTATTAAATCCTCGGGAGTATTCATCAGGAAAATATGCCTCTGCATTCAACCCATCACTGTAGTGACCATGCTTATGGCACCTCAGTGTTAACTTATGGGGTATGGGGTATTCGAACTGGGGGCCTTGCGGACCCAAGTCTGCTCCCTTAACCATTAGTGCCACCAACTGCCTCCAAGTAGTGAACAGTGGGCAGCTTTGAGTGCCCGGAGAGCTGTGAGTGGGTAGGGCGCCATGCTGAGTGGACCTCAGTGGTAACCTGGCAGTAGGGGGACGTTGTGAACCTAAGTCCACCAACCGCTAGGCCACCAACTGCCACTTAGCTAACTGCCTAGGGGCACTTATCTACTGATATATGCAGCACCGGGAAGGGGCAGCAAGGGTGTATTTTCACAAACTAATCCCACCTTTATCAGCAACAGTTGTTCATACTCAGGTTATATAAATGAACATGAAGCTCACCTTGTATTCTGTTTTCTCTCTCTTATTGGCTGAGCTTTTCCAACTGTCTGTGTTTTTATAATGCAACCGTAGCATTTAAGAAAACAAAGTGGTGCAAAAAAATATAATGGCGGTGAATTCTTCTCTGTCCTCCAAAGTAGTTCGCCATACACTGTTGATTCTGTTATCGGATCGTACACTGCACCGTCTATGTATGTGTGTAATAAGTAGAAGGTGTTTTTGCTGCATATCAGTAACCATCTAGCACCAGAGGCGTGCCACTCCCGAGGTTTATGCTGAGGAGTTAGTTTTAGCTCTCTTCAAACTCAGCTGGATTCAGAAAACAGCAGCGGTGCTGCCCCCACTTTCTCTCCAGGTTGACTTTGGTGTCTCGGCGAGCCTGCTGTGAAAAAAAAGCACAAAACGTCCGAGCGAGGCCGATAAAATCAGCTTGAAGTTCTGCTGGACTTTTGTACGTCCACTTCGACCCAAAGCCTATGAAAATATCCCTGTGCTTCATAAAGCAAACATACATTTTAAACCTGGAGCGATGCTGTGAAAGCAGAATGTTCCAGTGACGGTGGTGAGGAGCTCACCAGCTTTCATTTATAGTGTACGTGAAAATGGATTAATGGAAATATCTATAGGAATAAAAAAGGTTTGCTGCTGTTTATTAAAATGCAAGAATGGATGAATTGGCTAGGGCAGGATTAGGAGCTTCCAGACTGAGATTTAATCTCAGTCCTTCTGGACTCTCTAGGACCCAATGGGATCTCCCAAAAGTAGGTCCTTGTTTGGGAAGAGATGGCAAATCTATATCATCAGTGTAACATATGTGTTATGAGTAACATACCTATTTGTGCACATGTTTATATTGATGTTACCTCTTCATTAAACCCATCACCAAAGTGAACAGAGGACAGCTTTGAGCGCCCGGGAAGCAATGAGTGGGGATGGTGCCATGCTCAGTGGACCTCAGTCGAAACCTGGCAGTTGGTGGATTTGAACGGGCAACCCTCTGGACCCAAGTCCAGTTTCTTAACCACTAGGCCCTGTACTGCTGCCGGCCTCATTATTTCACAAAGAATACTCGTGATGGAGTATAATAAAGTTCTTAGCTAGCTACGTAGATTTTTTTTTCTACATACCTAGCTAGCTAGCTAAGAGCTTAATTAGCTAGGTAGGTAGTTAGGTAGAGATAGATAGATAGATAGATAGATAGATAGATAGATAGATAGATAGATAGATAGATAGATAGATAGATAGATAGATAGCTTTTTTTAACTCGTTGAAGCTATTGGGAATCAACATTTTCCATGTCATTCTGTCCTCTGTATCTTCTTCTCTAACTCCAACTACCTCCATGTTCTCCCTCACTCCATCCATCAATCTCCTCTTTGTCTCCTACCTGGTAGCTCCATCTCTAGGATCATTCTTCTACCAATGTATCCACTGTCCCTCCTCTAAACATGTCCAAACCATCTCAATCTGGCTTCTTTAGCTTATTTTCTAAACCTATGATTCGAACTCTTTGACTGAATAAAAATGGTAACCATCTACTTCAACCAAACAACGAACACCTTACTGATCACTGAGCCTACATATACCAGTACTCTGCAGTACTAATGTGGTGCGTACATCAGCCATGTTTCTGCGTATGAATTCCCCTCTGTGTGTATATTGAAGTCTTAAACTCCTGACACACAGAGGGCAGAGAGTTGTCTGTTTTGATAGAGCATTTGTCATTTCTTAATGATATCCACCTGCAAAGTAGTGGGTGAGGGTGGGACGGAGGGGATGAGGGGTTATCGATCACATTCTTAGGCAGACAGCAATTCGGGGTGGGGGTGTCTGTCAGAAGAGTGGGTGAGGAGACAGATAGACCCTCTTGACGAGTTGCAGACCATGGGAGCTTGCAGATAATGTGAGAAATGGCGCTGTGACACACTCACAGACACACACAGAGGTTTGAGCCACATTGGAAATAGCGTTGATGAAGAGAGTGGATCTTTCTTCAGGTTGACAAATAATGAGCGTCAAGCTCCATGTGTAGAAAAAAAAGAATATCCTAAAGATTGAGAAATGGGGTAATTTGTAACCACCCAAAGGAAGGCTCACAACATGGCGCAATGTGATTTGAGTGGCGCCAGCTGACCCGGCAACAGACAAGCAGAAGAAGATGATTGAATAATTATTTTTAACAACTTAATGTCACAGAGAGTGCAGCAGCCAATCACAGCAGTCACCCCGGGACTGAGGGATAATGTCTGAACAACAAGCATCGGTGGATCAGTGGTAGAATTCTCATCTGCCACGTGCGAGGCTCATGTTCGATTGCCGGCCAATGCAACAACCTTTCCACAATCCCCTGAAGAATGCCCTCAAGGTATTAGATAGATAGACCAGTCTATCTATCTATCTATCTATCTATCTATCTATCTATCTATCTATCTATCTATCTATCTATCTATCTATCTATCCCTACCTAACTACCTAACTAGCTTATAAAGTTCTTGGCTAGCTAGCTAGCTAGGTATGTAGAAAAAAATATACGTTGCTAGCTAGCTAAGAACTTTATTATTCTCCAACCGGATCTATCTATCTAACATACAGGCAAACAACCAATCACGCATCAACTAGATTTAAGTCCTGTTTAATATTAATTAATACATTCATCTTCTTCTCCTTGTCCGTTGTTGGGTCACAGGGGCTGCCGGTGCCACCCAAATCGCATCGTACCATATTGTGAGCCTTCCTGTGGGCGGTTAGCTCACAAGATGTCACGTGGGTCGGGATGGTGCCATGCTTAGAGCACCTCAGTGGCACCATGGCAGCTGGTAGATTCGAACCTGAAGCCCTGCGGACCCAAGTCCGCTCCCTTAACCCCTAGGCCATTGCAGACACTGTGTGTATAACTCATAGTAATTCCAAGTTACTTAAAAATACATGGGTTTGAAGCTTGGCAGATGCGATAGTGTGATCATGTGGGAAATAAACTCCTTCACTCTTGAATCTGCAACCACCGTTGGTACCTGCAAACTCCAAGAGTCGAACCAGTGAACATCCCGCTGAAAGGCAGAGCCTAACTACTTATCCACCATATGGTGGGGCTGCTATAAAAATCAGTCAAATTTGGCATAGAATCCAGGGAGTTGGAGGAAGAATGGAACACAGTAACAGTAGAAGCAGAATCATCTTTGCTGCAGCCATTAAAAAGTCAGAGTTGGCAAAGGCCTCAAACTGTTGTCTCAAGGTTACGGTGGTATCTGTCGGAGTGCATGTGAACAGGTGTACCCATGCCCTGTTAGCCATGTTAATGAAATCATTAGTGCCAGGCTTCTGGATGCAAGTGTCTCAGCGGGATTAGGGAGACGAAACTCTCAACCTCCCCATTTGCATACCTGTCTGACTGAGATGGCTGCGGTGATTTAATTAAGTAAACAAATGTCACTGAATGCTCTCTCTCTGAAAACACGGCTCAACGTGGCAATGGTTTAATCCACCCATGAATGGGAGATTAGCAGGAAATGTGACATGCTTTAAACTCCGTCACTAACGTCCAGGGACCCACCTCGCTCTATACTTATTAAATTTTACAAGAACACGAAACACAAAAATAAGCCCTATGTGAGTCTTGTGTTTGTTTATCCCTCCTTTTTTTTTTTTCTTTGAATATATTTCAAAGCTGTTACCGGCTTCTCGGCACAGAACCTCGTGTGGGAGTTTTGTAATTAAATGAGTTCTGCGGCATACTGCTTAAAAACAAGTGCAGATACAGTATACCTGCACTTCAAAACAAAGCAGCGATAATTAAACCGCAGCAGGCTGGGGCATGAAATGCACTTTAATAAATAACCTTAAGGAAACAAAAAGTAGGGAACGAGAGTCTGTCAATTAAACAGGGCAAGAAAAAGACAACTGAGTGTTTTATTGGATAGTGCAGTAAACACTAAGGCGCATGTTTTATACAATCTAAAGGAGACAGTTGAGGTGGCTTGGGCATCTACATCGGATGCCCCCTGGACGCCTCCCACGGGAGGTGTCTGGGTCATGTCCCACTGGGAGGAGACCCAGAGGAAGACCTAGGACACACTGGAGCAACTATGTAGCCCAGCTGGCCTGGGAACGCCTTGGAATCCCCTGGAGGAGAGCTGGAGGAAGTGTCTAGGGAGAGGGAAGTTTGGGTATCCCTCCTCTAAATGTTGCCCCCGCGACCCGGCTCCGGATAAGCGGGTGAAGATGGATGGATGGATGGTAGGTGTCATTTTAAGACACTGGGACTGTGGTGTCAGATTTAGAAGAACACGACTGGGCACAGCTTATCAATTAAAAAGAGCAGTTGTCAGCAACTGGACTTCTTCATGGAGTTGAAAGACGTTTCATTCCTCAACTGAGGAACTTCATCAGTTTTTGGTTGATCAGAGGGAACTCTAGTAGTTCTTCTCCTCTAGACCACTCCCTTCACCACTGGACAAAGGTGTGAGGAGTTGTTTTGGTCTCCTCACCTTTTTAGACTGAGGTTAATGAACAGTTTCCTTGTCACATGTCCAGAATGTGAACTGGAGTCATGTCTCACCCGTCTAGAGAAGACTGCTCTGGTACTGATGAGCAGCTAAACCTCCTAGAATGGGATCTCAAGGTAGAATGGTCTGTAGCAAACGATTGATGACGCAGACCTCCCCTTTATTCAAGATTGATTGTTCCAGATGAGCGTGTGACCAAAACAACTCCTCACACCTTTGTCCAGTGGTGAAGGTAGTGGTCTAGAGGAGTAGAACTACTAGAGTTCCCTCTGACATCAACCAGAAACTGATGAAGTTCCTCAGTTGAGGAATGAAACGTCTTTTCAACTTCAAGAAGAAGTCCAGTTGCTGACAACTAAACCCTTTTATGATATTCTGACCTGGATGAATGAGAATCTTCACAGAAATTGCAAGAAAAAAACTGCTTCAAATCTAAAACTCTGTTCAGGTGCTTTAACCGAGCTCCCTATTAATACCTGAGCATGTATTACAGTCAAATACAGGGGTCTCAAACTTGTGGCCCGTGGGCCAATTGTGGCCTGTGGAGCGATATTTTGTGGCCGCCATCTGGGAAAGTTGAATGTTAGCGTCACCCACAAGATTTATACAAGGATTCTATTGCAAGTCAACGCTAAAAAATGGTTTTGTTGGATGCACTCAGTGGTGGACACTGCTGTGGACGAATGTGAGTATTACAAGACTGGTCTGAAGTGTTATATTACAGTGGGAAACTGATTTCCTTTTTTTTTTCTCTTCTGTATTGAACATTAACTGCTCAGGACAGTGGGACAGTGGCTCTCAACGTATTAAAGACTGAGACAGCTGGACAACCAAATCAACTAAATGTTATGTTTGAATCCAACCTTACCAATAGGTTCAACAATAATCGATTGTTTGAGAATTAAAACGAGCTAAAAATCGCGATAAAACACATGAACGTCATGCAGCCACAATTGGCCTCAGTTGCCTCAGGAGTTCAACCCTGGTATATACACAGCTGTCACACGGGCTGGATTTCACTTCTGTTCATAGAATATTTCTGAGGGGGGGTCTTGACAGCCAGATTCTCACACACACACACACGGTTTATCTTCCTCAATTTATTGAGCTTCTCCTCCAACTGAAGACAGAAAACGCTCTGGTGGAATTGATCGGTTGTCAGCGCACGGAGTAATAGCTCTGCTCATTTTGCATTGGAAATACATATCTCCACCCGCGTGCTTTGAAAGAGTGATGCAGCGATGAGGACGAACACGGGGATCAATGAGCTACCGCCTTTGTTAGAATGAACGCACGCGGGATGTTACATTGATTCTCTCACACGCGACCCCAGCACAGCACCTCGCAGTGAGCCGGAGTTATTTGCAACGCTCCTGTACAGTTTCGGGCCGTCAACTTCAGAGAAATTCAATGGGGCGAGTTTCCGTAGTTGGACTCCCAAAAGAAAATTTTGGATATGAACTTGGTCGTCATCTAATGCACAAATCTGACTCCTGATCCTGGATATGAACCATATAGTGATGCAAATTAAAGAGGCACTGACCTCGGTACAAGTAATAAAGAAGGACGAAACATCTGAGTGTGAAGTGTCAGAGTTTGACAAAAGACAGTCTTCTCTCCTAGAACTGATGAAATAACACAGCTGCAGTCAGGAAATACTGGAATATTAACGTAATACATCTGGAAAAAATTCCAGCTACTGTTTTGAGGAACATGAACTTGTACTTCTGACTCAGTTCAATCCATCCATCTCATCTATCTCCGTCCGCTGTTCCATTACTGAGCTGCGGGGGCAGCAGTCTGTACGACTGCCACCAAAATCACTGAACACCATACCAGGCCCTCATGACCATGAACCTTCCTGCAGGTGGTGAGACCTCTGGACGATTCTCTTTAGGTAATTAGGAATGAGATACAGTAGAAGGTTTGAATAAACCAGTGGTCCCCAAACACCGGGCCGGGGACCATTACCGGTCTGTGGGTGAATTGGTGCCGGGTCACAGAGAAATAATGTTTCCTTTTGTCCCCACCTGTCTATTACTATTATATCTATCATTCCACTTGATCCATACCCATATCAACAAAAGAACTGACCAACAGAATGGCTAGGATTCCATCATCAATAATGCAACTATATTTGATAAGGAAATATTTTCACAACAATAAACTCAAAATGACGTGAAGTCATTGATACAAGATTCTAACTTTTTATACTGGTCTGGTAACAGAAAATTATAGGCTGTGTGCACTTGAGAAATCCTTGTTGTGCCCATGCACATTTAATTAAGGTAGGAAGATTTTTTAGGTAGGAAAATATTTCAGAACACTTGAAATTAAATTTTATCAAAGGGGTGTTTATCCGTGACAACTTAACGACAGGTCCGTGAAAATAGTACGAGAACTGGTCTGTGGTGCAAAAAACGTTGGGCCACACTGTTCTAGACCACTCATTAAATATGCAACGCACTGGAAGGTAGTTTGATATATTCCCATTTGCCACAGCTTTTCGGGAAATAGTGCATGGGTTGGCAAGTGGGGAAATCGCAAAGAGGACAATAATCAGGAATTAGTTAGGGTCAGTTTTTTTTTTTTTTTTTTGTCTATGTTAGACCTTTTGTCAATTAAACTTAAGAGAAGATAAATAATTTATATATACAATCAATGTTTTGGCCTAATGGCAATGTCTCTGTCTTCAGTGTGAAAGTCCAGGGTTGTCCTCCTGGGCAATATTGAATCCCACTTAGGCCGCTAGCTTCCAATGGGCTAACTATCCACAGGGAGGTTCTTAAATGACTGGTACTATGCAGTGTGATTTGGGTGGCAGTAATGGAGAACCCCACAACCCGGTAGTAGATAAATGAAATTAAAGTTTGTGAAGATTTACAACAGAAATAATCAGAAAACATGCAGAGCTAATAAACCAAAAGAACATGATCTCAGTTACGATGAGAAACCAAAATAATTATTAAAACAAAATGTTGGTGAAATGAAAACCAACAAAAGTTCTAAACTCTGCCATATCATTTTCAAGTGCTGAAATGACTCCAAATAGTTTCCCAGTAAATCTTAGTCCCCATTGTTACCGTCAAATACCTCGGAACACGCTGCTTGTTTTAGGACTAATTTGGCAACCCGAGGACGAGGTAAAATACAGGGTACAGACTGACCTGTGAACAAACTAGTGAATTGGTGATTTCCTTTCCTCTAGGTCACTAAGACCACTTTCCAGTCTTCCCAGTGTGGTCCATTATCATTCATTAACCCACGGTTATCTCCTGGACGTGGACATCGTCTCTCTGCTCTGGCTGTGATACACTGAGCGGCCCCTTGTTATTTTGGGTGGCTGTCGGACATGTGCGATGGTACTTAGGCCTTAAGTGGAGTTCTGTCTCCGACAGGAATGGAGCTTCACAGATAAATTCAAGTGTCACTTTAAAAAAACACATTGCTCAGCCCAGCGGGGTTGTTGTGTTTGTGTTGCTCCACTACTCCATCAGAATAAACTCACAACTCAATCGTGGAGCCTTCTACGCAGCCATCCACGCTGTATCAAAGACAGTGATATTTGATACAATGTATCAAATGTACCCACATTGACACAAACATCAGGATATGATTATACAGTGTGTCCTTCCAGAGGCAGGATTTGGCGCCAAACCTGTTCCTACTCCGGTTTTCTTATCGTCAGATTGTCGCACGGTGACAAAACCACACGCAGACAAATAATCATTAACAGTCTGCAGTCGGCGGCCGAACGTTGGACATATCTATAGCATCAAGGCACACCCATGCTGTGTACATGCACGCCCCGTGCGCCGGGTTGCACAATACTGAAATAATTAGCTTCCAGTTGTTGCGTGAGAAATGAAGACGGTGTCTGTCTGTACGGTAGGGTTTTATGGAGCCCTCAGCTACTTATTATGTTCCATGTTTTATACGTTCTGGGGCAGCTCTGCCTTGATCATTAGGGACTTGGCTCAGACTACAATCGAGTGCCATTAAAAATGGCCGGATAATCAGAGGTAATGGCTCCACTTTCAGCTAGATCCAATACATCGTAGGTAACAAGCATCTCTGCTGCTTTGGTGCAGGCCGACTAATTGCTTCAACTGAAGCTTCAACCTCCAAGCAGTAAGATATTAAACATGGAGGCATCATCGTATGCAGTATTTACCTGATAAACGGCAAATTTATGTCACACAAGTGGTTACCCTAAATTATAGGGTTGCCCAGACTTGCAGAGAACTCAGGAAACTAACAAACAAGTTAAAAAAAAAAAAAAAAAAAACAGTTGGTGTTTAACGTTCAAATACCAAATGTGTTTCTCATTTATCAGATTAAGGATCTTAAATTCCTCTGTGTGCCACCAATGGAGTTCAACCACAAGGAATTTAAAGAATTGTGACAAAATAAAAATACACAGTCAGCCAGTACACAGATCCTGGCAGACAGAAGCGAAACTTTATGTAACATTGATTTTAATATTCCCTCAACACGGGTTTTTCAGTTTTAATCCTATAGTACGGAAGCAAATTTACAATGTACTAAAGAGTATTTTCGGTTTCATTTTTGTTGCAACTCCGTCTTTCAGCTTGTCCCCTTTTTCAGTTCAGCCTCAGCGAGTCAACATTTTCCATCTCCCCCTGTCCTCTGTATCCTCAACTCTTAACTCCAACTGCCTCCATGTCCTCCCTCACTGCATCCACCAATCTCCTCTTTGTCTCCTACCTGGTATCTCTAGGATCATTCCTCTACCAATGTATCCACTGTCCCTCCTCTGAACATGTCCAAACCATCTCAAAGTGCCTCCTCTAGCTTCTTCTCCAAATCTACCTGTCTGTGTCCCTCTTATCACCTCATTCCTGATCCTGTCCATCCTTGTCTCTCCTAAAGAGAATCTCAAAGCTTTGTTGCAACTCAACTTCTTCTTTTCCTTTCAGCATGTTTCTCAGGGGTTGCCACAACGAGTCAACAATTTCCTGTCCTCCGTATCTTCTACTCTAACTCCAACTACTTTCACGTCCTCCCTCACTGCATCCACCAATCTCCTCTTTGTCTCCTATCTGATAGCTCCATCTCTAGCATCATTATTTTATCAATGTATCCACTGTCCCTCCTCTGAACATGTCCAAACCATCTCACCCTGTCCTCTGTATCTTCTACTCTAACTCCAACTACCTCCATGTCCTCCCTCACTGCATCCATCAATCTCCTCTTCATTCTTACCTGGTAGCTCTATCTCTAGCATTCTTCTACCATTGCATAGCATTCTTCAACCCACATAATCACTGTCCCTCCTCCTCTGTTGCAACTCAACGATGATCTATTAATGCACCGCGTTGAAGGAAATATGGATGTAAAGAGATAGTGGTGAGAAAAACGTGAGTTTGTCTCATGGCTGCGTAATAATGTCTCTCAGTGGCAGAGTGTTTTCTACCTGAAATTCACCAGACGATAATAATAAAAGTACTGTCAGTTAATGTAGTCCTCAACTACTTCAACATCATCACCATAAAAACCCAAAGTGATTGAGTGTTTAGTGCTTTTTGTCCCTTCAGCAGAGATTATTGCTTGAATTCCCGATGATAATTGATGGCTTTTCTGTATGGAGTTTGTACGTTCTCTCTCAATGAATGTTCTACTTTCCCCTGGGAACTCTGGTATTCCCACAGTCTAGAAACCTGCAAAATTGTGTTTTGGGTGTTTTTGCCTATACAACTGGTGAACTAGTCCAGGATGTAAACTGCCTTTATTCTGGGATTAGCTGCTAAACCCAGCATCATCAGATGGATTAAGGTGTAAAATCTGAATGATTGAGTAAATAAATCACCGGAAAGAGTTCAGAAGGAAATAAATAAAGTTTGGTTGTTCCTTTATCTTAGTCTACTGACTAATTTACTTTTTTTCTCCATATCTATATCTATCTATCTATCTATCTAT
>JAFBJS010054593.1:263386-329824 GCA_016785265.1 Paraplagusia blochii | reverse complement strand
ATGTTTAATCTGGAAGAACAGGCGCTTAATATTATAAACCCATAAAAAATTAAGCTTGAAATAAAACTCACATAAAAGTACATTTATGTGTAATATACAGTATACACACACACACACACACACATATACATATATATATATATATATATACATATTTTGATGAGAGGATCAATCTTTCTGCTTTGGACTCGGCCCGTATGTCTAATTCTTGGACCAATTGTGTCTAGTGAGTCATGCCTGCATTAGAATAATCAGAACGAATCACTAACATGATTTACATATATATACATATATATTATATATACAGTGGTTACGGAAAGTATTCAGACCTCTTTAAATCAAAAAAGTTCTGTTTATTTCTCATTAATGAACACTCAGCACGACATTTTGACAGCAAGAAAACAGAAATATAGAATTTTTTTTGCAAATTTATTAAAAAAGAAAAACTTAAATATCACATATATTAATAAGAAAAAAAAAAGAACTTTTTTGATTTTAGCAAATGGCTGCAATGAAACGAGTGTCGAGTGAATACTTTCCATTCCCTGTATATGTAATATATATGTATATATACATATACATATATATATAAAAATATACATATATATGTATATATATATTAGGGGTGTGCAAATTAATCGTTTTGTATCTGTTTGGATCCAACTGGATCGATCCTTTAATATTTTTTTTTTATGAATCGTATCGTTATGTGAGTGAATCGTCACACCCCTAATATATACTATATATATATGATAGGGCTGTGCAAATTAATAGTTTTGGATCGAACTGAACCGAATCGAACTGGATCGATTGTTTGATATTTTTTTATGAATCGTTCCTGAATCGGATTGTAGCCTTTGAATCGAGATATGAATCGGATCGTTATGTAAGTGAATCGTCACACCCCATATATATATATATATACACAGTATATATATATATATATATATATTATGTGTGTGTGTGTATATAGACATTTCCAGTAAATGACTGAAGTCTGCTGCCCATAGCAGTCTTTCAACACTGTACTGCTCATCTTCCTATAACAGAGAATATAATCTCTCAGCTCTGGGGAAATCTTAAAATTCCTGTTTAATATCAACTCTCTGTTGCAACTGTTAATGTAATTTCTGTCCCTTCGGATCAGAAATTTCCAAAATATTATGTGCAGTTTATTCCCATCATGACATGTGTTCCAGGAACAGATCTTCAGTTTATTCCCAGTTGTATAAACATCTCATACAGAAGTTGTGTCTCTCGTTTCTGTCAAAACTGGCCCATGAGGCCTATTGGTTCTTTAGTTACGACGCTCAAAGATAAACACGGTTTGACGGTCAATATATTTCACATCAATTTACCAAAAATCCCACGGATAGCGATGTGTTAAGAAAGAAAACACTGGACATCATAGTTGTTTTTTTCTCTTGACGTGTTTAGTCAAAGACAGGACAAACAGAGCTAAGATTAGCAAATAAATTATCCTTTTATTAGACTGCAAAACCTCTCAACCAGGAAGATCCCAGGACAAACTTTCACCGTTGGCAGAAGAACCAGGACATTGAAGTGCCAGATCCAGTGCTGGTTGCCAGGTTACGCTCTCCCTGCCCTCCGGACACCCGGCCTCCTGCCCCCGTCCTGCAAGCTCACCAAAACGCAATAAGTGTCTGTGGAGAATGAAGTTACGAGCAGCTCATTACCAACATTCTCCTGCTTTTCTTCTCAGCTCCTCTGAAGACAATGACGCTGCATCTGATGATGACCAGAGGTACAGCAGCCAGTGACACCAAACCAAGGTCCAGAGCTCACCGTCAGAGCTTTGACCACTGGGCAAAAACATCTGAAAGCTGCTCCTTATTTTATGGCAACTCCTCGATGCCTGCAGCAATTCACTGATGTTTGGCCGTGAATCTTATCTTTGTTCCTGGTCTGTGACCATCAGGCTCTGGGTAGATGGTTCTGAAGGTCAAGTTGATGCGCGGGCCACGGTCGTGATACTCTTTAGCCACTTGATGCTGTAAAATAAATGCAAACCTTTAGTAAATAAAAGTTATGTGTTCACAAAGATTTTTAAAGTTGCACTGGCCAGAATTACACCAGCAGGGGGCACACACATAAAGAGATGCACTTGTATGGATTGCAGCAGCAGTAAATGTAACTCTATGGCAGGTGTTGGAAAATATTTTGAATACAGTGGGTCTTAATATTTGATACCGGTGCCTTCGCAGGATCAAATATATAAAAATTAAGATAAATTATGTGTAAAAGTCATGAATAGAAGCTGAAATGTTAAAATACTTTTAGTCTGTTGGGTAGACCAGTGTTCCCAAATTTTTTTGCGCCACAGACTTGTTAAATGTCTCGTATTATTTTTGCAGACTGGTCATTAAATTGTGGCAGATAAATGCCCCTTAATGAAATTAAATTTCCAGTGTTCTGAAATATTTTCCTACCTATAATATCTTCCTACTCGGATTGCCTGTGCATGGGCACAACAAGGATGTCTCCAGTGCACACAACCTATAACTTTCTGCTACCAGACCTGTATAAAAAGTTAGAATCTTGTATCAAGTGACTCTGTGTCATTTTGAGTTTATTGTTTATTGTTGTTGAAAATATTTCCTTATCAAATATAGTCCTTTTGTTGATATGAGTTAGTATCAGGTGTAAGTAATAGCCAGATGGTGTCAAAAGGACACATTATTTCTCTGCGGCCCGGCACCAATTCAACTATGGACTGGTACCGGTCCCAGGCCCAGTGGTTGGGACCACCTCGGTTAATGATGACATTGAAGGAAAAAAAACAGAATGATACTGATAATATAAATAGATAGTAGAATTTCAACAAGTTTGGTGGCCTAGATTATAAAACCCAACGCGCCACAACAGGTCCCCGGGCCTTAGTTTTCCCAGGTCTGCTCAATAGGATTATGTGACTATTGATATGACTAGTACTGAGGCAATTGAAAAAAATATTGCAGAAATTGAACTGTAACAGTGAAGAAGTATGTAGAGTGACGCTAACATTCGTCTGTTTTCTTCTAAAATCGCTGATTGGTTCTTCACAAGAGGAGAAGAACAAGGAGCAAATGTTGACAGTGGGTCTAGGGAAGAAACCATTTAAGTCACACGTGTAAAACTCAGGCCTGGGGCCCAAAACCAGCTCACAAATGTAATAAAATTCGGCCAACAAGACAAAAGCTTTTTTAAAGTCCAGTATTTTTTTCCTGGGTCAAAACAGGTGACAAATTTGCGCAAACATTGGACGCAAAAGCTCTTGTTTTCTTTTTTCAAACAAATGACGTGATGATCAGGTTGACATCGTGGTGGGTCGAAATATTTAGTGCTCCCTTTAAATCCCCACTGATGAAGCAGGAGGAGGAGGAGGAGAAGGAGGAAGAAGAGGAGGAGACTTCTACTGCAGTCACACAGACAGACAGAGTTATTGGTTTGATCTTTCTCTCTGGCAGAAGCTTTAAATGAGAAATTAAACCTTTGTTGAGCTTCTCGCTGAGACGTTGCCATAAAATACCTTCGACCTTCTCCTTTTTCTCCACACGTTTAATATCTTCCAGTCCCTTCTACTCTCTTTCACATTTTCCCACACTGTTCTTGGTGTTTCCTTCCTCCAACAACCTCAAGTGTCCACTCTTTATATCTGACATCGGTCATTCTAGTATTTATTCCCCTCTTGTTACCTTTATGAACTTTTCTAGCCCTGTAGCACCAGCCCACATGTCATGTAATGTTGGTTTGTTCCACATGTTTACTGTAAATGTCGGAGGTAAAACGAGGTGATGAGACACAAGTTCACGTCTGAAGACACAGGTATTTGGGGTGAGTGTTAAATTTGTGGTTCATGGACCAAAACGGCCCATAAATAATGACACCTTGTCATCAAGTAAAAAGCAAAGGCAACGTTTCACAATAACCACTGGAAGATTATAGCGGTAGTTCACTAGTGTTACCTGTTTATTTCTCTTTTGAGAGAACAAACACTGGTCTGCGGAACAGTACTGGTCCGTGGGTAAATTGGTGCTGGGCCGCAGAGAAATAATGTTTCCTTTTGGCCCCATCTGTCTATTACTTCCACTTGATCCATACCCATATCAACAAAAGAACTGACCAATAGAATGGCTAGGATTCCATCATCAATAATGCAACTATATTTGATTAGGAAATATTTTCTCAGTGAAGACAACAACAATAAACTCAAAATGACGCAGAGAAATGATACAAGATTCTAACTTTTTATGCCAGTCTGGTAGCAGAAAGTTATAGGCTGTGTGAACTTGAGAAATCCTTGTTGTGTGCATGGACAGTTACATTAGGGTAGGAAGATTTTATAGGTAGGAAAATATTTCAGAACACCGGAAATGTGATTTTATTTAGGGATATTTATCTGCCACAACTTAACGACCGGTCCATGAAAAAAGTACCAGACATTTAACCGGTCTGTGGCGCAAAATAAGGTTGGGGTACACTGATGTAGGAAATACTGTAAAAAGCAGCAGTTACTGTTGTGTCATGGTAGACAGTGGGTCAAACAAACATCTTACCAACAAACAAGGTGAAACAGCAGAAATGGAACAAGTTGATTACAGTAACGCCAAATATTAATAATAAGAAATACAATTTCATTTTATTGTTTATGTTCACAAACATAAACAAGTAGATAACTGCAGACACATGGTTGGAGCACTTTACCTGCCAGTCATCCTGTGTAGCTCCTGTCATCAGCAGCAGTGTCCCGTGGCTCAGCGGAACTCGGATTCTCTCCACGTAGGTGTAGTCACCGTTCTCCTCCTGACAGGTAAACCCACACAAGAGTTTTATTGTACGTTATGTCTTGTCTGCACCAAAAGTAAAGGAAAAACAAGATCAAACCAAATGTGTACTATAGTTTGCCCACCAGTATGTGGACCTTAAATACTCTAAGAATAGTATTTGTTTGTATTAATAAATGCATGATTTTTGTTATAGCACATACCTTTTTGTTCTGTAAAGAAAGATTTACATTAAAAATAATCTGGAAAAACTACAACAACAGAAGAATAAGAAACAAATACCACTGATTATTACCACCAATTATTACTTATGTCATTTCTCATGTGTTGATAACAAGTTTTGGCTGTTCCAGATCCAATGTGGCCATAAAAAAATATTAATTTCTCTCTATATATTGAGTTTGGCCTCTGACCTTGTCAGTTTTGAATTTTGACCCGCAGTGAAATTAATTTTGACACCCCATAATTCCCAAATATTATCAAGAAAAGGCCGCTGACGTTTAGATTTAAAGAATTATTCATTAGAACAGATTTTTTTAATTTTTTGGGGACTTATTTGTCCCACTTTTCTTCATGTTGCTCCATTTGACATGAGTGTGTAAAGTGCTGTTTGTTTATCTGAGTCAAATAATGGCTTCGAATGTTTCCTGAAATTTTGTTATTTCTCAGAAAAATTATTTCTTTTTTCTCCTCTGTGCAACATTGTTGTTTGCAACATAAAGTGAAACAGAGCACTTAGGCAATGTGATTGGCCTGATGGAAAATAACAACACAAAGTAGTAGTAAATAAAAAAAAAAAAAAACAACAATTTTAACAAAAATTGTATCAAAAAAAAAAAAAAATTAAAGCTGACATAAGTAGGAAGTAGAGTAGTATACAGGAATCTGTTTATACAATGATATAATTAAAATAATTTACAGTGTTATTTCTCTAGGGCGGCGCTGTTGCCTACAAATGATTGTAAACACTGCCGATTGTTTGTCATGCAGTCTCACCGGTGCAGGCTGCTTGCGGAGACTGAAAACCCTGGTGTCTCCCAGACTGAGGGAGGCGATGGTGGGCCTGTCACCTAAGGAGGCCTCGTCGTCACTGTGCCAACCAATGCTGTCATGTCCGTCTCTGTACAAGTTACACAACAGGGAGTTGAACTGGCAGCCAGTGGCTCCATGCACCGATTCACGAAGAGTTAGGAGCAAAGGATGCCACTACATGTGGAGAAGGAAAAAAAAAAAGGACAGATAGTTTAGACAGACAGACAGACAGACAGACAGACAGACAGACAGACAGACAGACAGATAGATAAACATTCGGATAGATGTGTAGACAGATAGGTAGACAGACAGTCAGTCAGACAGACAGACAGACAGACAGATAGATAAACAGTCAGACAGAGAGATAGACATACAGACAGAGAGATAGACATACAGACAGAGAGAGAGACAGACAGACAGACAGACAGACAGACAGACAGACGGATAGACAGACAGACAAATAGAAAGACATATAGACAGACAGAGAGAGACAACAGACGGATAAACAGACAGATAGATGTGTAGACACATAGGTAGACAGACAGTCAGTCAGACAGACAGATAGACAAATAGACAGATAGACAGACAGATATACAGACAGACAGATAGCCAGATTTGCAGATAGATGTACAGATAGGCCGACAGACAGACAGACCCACAGACAGACAGACCCACAGATAGACAGACAGACAGAGAGAGAGACAGACAGACAGACAGACGGATAGACAGACAGACAGACAGACAGACAGACAGACAGACAGATAAACAGACAGACAAATAGATAGACATACAGACAGACGCAGAGGGCGAGACAGATATACAGATAGCCAGATTTGCAGATAGATGTACAGATAGGTCGACAGACAGACAGACCCACAGAGAGACAGACAGATAGATATGCAGACAGACAGTGAGACAGATAGATGGAATAACATTTACAAAACAAAACTGAACCTGTGGGTTGGGGGCCATAGTGGAGCGTGAATATGTATATGGTAACTCTCCGTACCAGCAGGTTAACCTGGGCTCCTCATAGGCTGCACCTGGACAAAAACAACAATCAGTGCATTAATAAGAGGACACAGTCATTCATTCATCATCATCATCATCTTTCCCAGGATCTCAGGGGCAGCAGTCTCCACAACTGTTTCCCAAATCACACTGCACCAGACTGTCAGCCTGGTGAGCCCACTGGAAGTTATGTGGACTTAGATGGCGCTATGATCAGAGCACCTCAGTGAAACCTGGCAGCTGGTGGATTTGAACCTGAGGCCTGAAGACCCAGGTCTGCTTCCTTGACCACTGCTGCAAGAAGAAATATGTCTGCAATTATTTCTAATCACAAGAATCTGTTTTTCAGACTGAAACAAATGTCTAACAACCCCCTAATTATAGAGAGGACATTACTGTATACTACTTACCTGGGACACACCGAATTATTGAATTAGTAAATAAGCCCAGGACAAGGTTTTTAAAAGTGGTCTGGTTTCTTGGTAACTGACAACAATAGACTGTGAAAGGACTGAAAGCATTTACCGTAATCTCTGGACTATAAGCCGCAACTTTTGTCACACAATTTCAACCCGGCGGCTTATGCAGAGATGCGGCTGATGTAGCAATTTTGCTCGAGCAGAAAAGGTAAGAGTGAGACAGGTGGTGTCAAGGAAGATGCAAGTCACAACCGCCAATAAACACCATAGAAGAAGAAGTTGAACATACGGTAACACGCTTTGTACATGAATGAAATTAGCATAAACTGACCCTCATCATGGGAAATGCTAAAAGAATGCGGCACACGTGGCTTATAGTCAGGTATAGTTAGGTATGTACAAAATGTTTTTTCCTTTAAAAAAATGTATTGGGTGCGGCTTATAGTCCAGACATTACGGTACTGATTTTGGTATCTTCCCGACAATACGAAAGATTACATTTGTCTTTGTTGCAGCCAAGGACAGGAAAACATCCAAGTCTAATTACTCTCCATTTATCCGCCTGTCTGTCTGTCTGCCTGTCTGTCTGTGTTGGTTTTGGGCCACGTCCCCTTTCGTTCTGGAACAGGCAGATCGTTCCATGAACCTTAAGTATTATTATTTGTCCAGCCATCTGTTACAAGAACACTGTGAAACAAAAACAAACTGCTCAAGCAGCCAACCCTGCAGAGCTGGTTTGCATTAACCTTCTGCACCAAATATGTATAAACGACATGAATGAAAGGCTACTTAATGCACTGCAACATTTTAGTCAATCTCAACCTGAGCTTCAAATCGCTTCAACAAAGTAAAACCAGACCTTTGGAATTTTGATGGGAACAGAAAGGTTTTTTTTGCTCCTTATCTAAAAATAATGGTAACTGCAAAATTGTATCTTGTTCTTTATAAAATCCTACAAGTAATGTCACTGGTTTCCTAAAAAAGACCCCAAAATTATATTTTTTGCTCTAAGCCTTTCAGGAGGATTCACAATTAGTGTTTTAAGTTTTTCTGCATCAGATCCAGAGCAATGATTTAAAGAAAAATGTTTTGAGAAGACGACAAAAAGACTATTTTTCTACTGTTTACGTCGGTACAATTCTCTTAATTTTCTTATTTTTATAAGGAAGCCGGTTTGATACATGTATTAAAGACATACATTAAAACCTGCTTTATTATATAAATACAAACATGTGGACATACTTTAAATACTGTAAATACAAGACAAATATAAAATAAGAAAAAATGTGATTCTGTCATTATTCCACCACTCACCTCCCTGCTACTTTGTTTTTCTCATCTTCATCTCTTCCGTTCGGCTTGTCCCTTTTTTCAGGGGTTGCCGCAACTTCATCTCCTACCTGGTAGCTCCATCTCTAGGATCACTCTTCTACCAATGTATCCACTGTCCCTCCTCTGAACATGTCCAAACCATCTCAATCTGTCTTCTCTAGCTTTTTCTCCAAACCTTCCTGTCTGTGTTGTCCCTCTAATCACTTCATTCTTGATCCTGTCCATCCTTGTCTCTCCTTAAGAGACTCTCAGCATCTTTGTTTTTCTCATAAACACAGGGTCAGGCCTCAAAGTTATTGAATTTCCCAAAATCAAGAACTATCAATAAAGTGTTACACTTGATTTAGGTGTGTAAATAATTCAACTTCATATCATTGCTCAGTGTCGTTATGGACTGTGTTCTTGTCCAAACATTGTAAATGTTTTTGGCACAAAAAGCAAAAGAGTCGAAGGAACACCTTGTCTGTAGTTGGTTTTCTGGGACCAGGGCAGTTCTGCTGACAGTTTACTAAACATCCAGTCAGCCTCTTCCGAAGAGAGAAATCCAGGCAACAGCTGCAGCCTGGACACAAAACAAAGATGGATGAACTTCAACAAACCTCCGGGACTTAACGGAAAGGGACTATTTTTTCAAGTGTATTATGTGAAACAGACAAAGATGATCCACAATTTCTCAAACCCCTTTATTCTAAACAAATTACACTGCAACGATCACCCAAAGTGTAAGTGTAACCTCACATCCTGACTTCTAAGTCCTCATACTGGAATTAAAAAAATACTGTGGAATAAGTGCCATCTAGTGGTACATGATAGTATTATCGCCTGGTAAATTTTGATTTGAGTTTTTTCAGTTGAAAAAAAGTTTCTTTTGACATATACAGATATAATTCACTTCAATGTGGTCTCACCTGGACACTCCTGAAGGTCCATCACTGATGTCATAGACACCCGCCTGTCTGAACACAGTGAAATTGTACACTGAAACATTCATCCACTCCTGTACCAGTGGAAAAAATGAACAGTTAACAGAAACCAGTGTAACTTACTCAATGACCTTCTCCGCTGGGACAGTTCTAATTGGCTGTAAAATAATAATAACACTGTTATCATGAAATCCTTTCTTCAGACACATTTTGACCTACAAAACTTGGTAGTTTACAAATCATCAACTCACCTTGGTGGGCTGATGAAACTCAAATGTACTAGCTGTCTTCTGCGTCCCTGATCCCCAGGACGCAGACACGGGGTTGACCGTTGACTGCTTGTTTGTACCTGTAACTTTAGAAACAAATAAAAAATACAGTATAAATGGGTTTTTACTATGACACAAAGTCACCATCAAGTCACCAACACTCACCTGTTGGTCTTGAGGGATTGGTCTGTTTAGCCCAGGAGCCCTGGACTCTGGCTCGCTGACGCTTGTCAGACATCACATCTCATCTAATCTACAAATTCACAAAGAAATATTTAATTTAGAATTATTTAGAAGTCTGTAATTGTGAGTAATTCTCTACATGTTCTGCAGATTCAATGATAATTTGGCAATCAGTACATTTAGTTTTCAATATTTTCTAGAGCAGACCAGGGCAAACTACGGCCCTTGGGTCAGATGTGGCGCACAAAAAAGTTCCAGATTATACTATTAGTTTAAATTATGGTTGTCTTTCCCGTTCAATACCCATATTTTCCCAAAAAATAGCATAGCATAGCATCCATCCTGTCAATTATTATGTGGCCCATGTCAAACTTTTCGCCACGTTTGTTCTAAAGATGTCATTTGCATTGTCTTTCACAGCCTCAAGGAACAAAAATCCAGATAATTGATTTGAAACAAATGTGATTCTGTACGCAATGTTATAAAACAATATCAACGAAAAGACAACAAATAACAATATAACTACGGAAATATTCAGAGCTGTGGGGAGACAGCTTAGAATCGTGTTTTTACGCGATTTACGTACGATTTTTGAGAATTTCTGACGTAAAGACGTGGGATAAGGATTTCCAGATTGACGTAAAATTTAGTTAATATAAAATAGTAATAAGAATTTCTAATATCGGATACGATGCTTGGTCTACAATCAGCAAAAAACATATTTTTGTCTTTCTCAGTAGGTCCTATCAGTGAGTTAGCGCTAATATTTATATGGGACGGAAGTTGGTTTGTTGGCTAACGCTGGGTGATTAGATACGATGTAACGCTTTTCCAAACACACAGTCACAGTCGGAGCCTAAATATAGTTTTTTTTGTTTTTTTTTTTAAATCGCTAAGAAACGACCAAAAAAATGACTCACCTAACGAATTTTACCGAGTTGCGACGGATAACATTACAGCTATTAGCACTACGGCCATAATGTGTGTGCTTCACAAAAATAGTTCCTACCAAACTTGTTCACCAAATGCAGTTCCTTTATTTATAAGATTTTTTAGAAACGTCAGACTCAAAACAAAACCACATTTTTGGTTTAAGAAATAAACTATATATTTTTTAATATATTAATTGAAATTATATGCCGGTCATTAGCATGTTTTTATTCCTTTTTTATAGATTATAAAATATTTTACTGGTCTTCTAAAACACAAAATCCAGAATTTAAAATAAAGAAGGAATGAAAACTCCTTGTCATTGTGATCTGCACTCAACCAGATGTCACCTCTGCATTTAACCCGTCACCAGAGTCAACAGTGGGCAGCGCCAGGGGCAGTGTGTGGCCACGACGCCACGCTGAGTGGACCTAAGTGGTAACTTGGCAGCTGGTGGACTCAAACTACTGACCTTTGTTCACTACCTTAGCCACAAGGCCACCACTGCCCAAAATAGAAATAAAAAAAATAAATAAATAATTATAAAGAAATGCAAACAAAACGGTGCAATACAACAGCATTTTATTAACAAACAGTACAAAACATGTCGACATTAGTAGTGTGAACCAAATTGAGCTTAAAGTAGAAATTTAAAGCATAATAAGATTTTACAGCTGAAAAAATATTCTTCTGTTAAGGCACTGGTCAGTCAAAGTCATTTGTCTTAAAGTTTCCTTCTCATATTCCTACGGCAAACAGGTTCACTGACAAAACTTTAATTATTTTCCTTAATGGATCAAACATTCACGTTTCTTTCCGACAGTAGCTTCTCTGCACAGAGTCAACCTTCCAGGAAAAACCTCTGATTAACACAAAGAAACTTGCAGATTTGGAAAAAGGAAAAGCACTGGTTGAATTGCATTTCTTTTCATCCTGCAGTACGTCTTAACATTCAGCGGCGCACAACTGCGCAGCGATTTACACCGTCTCCAGCATGAGCGTAGAAAGGCAGTAAAAGGCACGTGTTTAATGCAAATACAAGTGAGTAACAAGAACATTGAGTTCAGAACAAGTAATACACTAGTGCAACAACAACCCATCACAAAATATTAAATGCGCAATGAACTCCATATATAACAGAGAGCCAGGTGTGTGTGTGTGGTTGACAGAGTAGAAAATATTTTTTAAAATGTCATTTTTTTTTTTTCAACCCCAATTGGGGTCAAAGCTCATCTGGAGGACAGTGTTGGATTTGGCTCATGTGTTCACTCAAATATAAAATAAATATTATTTTTTTACAAATAATAAAAAAAATGCCCTCCACCATTGTCACTGCTTACAACAGCAGGTTTTACACATTGTGTATTTTGGCTGTATAACTCCATTAGTGTCGGTGACAAAAAAAAACAACAAAAAACTAAATACTAATGACCTTTGCTGAGAGCAGCATTTCATCCCTCAAACTCCTCTGACTTCAACCTTCTGTCTTTGGTTAAATCCCAACAAGGCTCACTGTTGTTGTCAACTCCAGGTCATGTGAAAGAAATCAAAAACTACCGTGTGTTAATCTACAATCCTCTCTAATCCTGGAGGTTATAATCACAAATACGAAACTCCTGCCATCTTTCCTGAACACTGCACTAGGTCAAAACAATGTGGTTTCCTGCAGAATCGTCAGCTGTTTCTCGTCTACTCCATCTTCAAACTGGCTCCGTTCCTCTGTTCCCTCAGCTTCCTCCTGTGCAGGTATCCTGTACGCTGCAGACGGTTCATCCTGGCTCCCAGGAAGATAACAATACTGCTTGGCACCAGCTTGGTAGTCACCCAACCCTGTGAGATAAAAGTAACATTAGCCTCAGCTAAACTGTGATAGAAGAAGCCGAGGTGAAGATAAAGGTTCACAGGACAGTGGTGAGACCAGCCATGATGGATGGATTAGAGACACTAGGAATAAGTAGGAGACAGGAGACAGAGCTGGAGGTGGAGGAGTTAAAGATGCTGAGATTCTCTTTAGGAGAGACAAGGATGGACAGGATCAGGAATGAGGACATTAGAGGGACAACACAGACAGGAAGGTTTGGAGACAGAAACCTAAAAAAGCCAGATTGAGATGGTTTGGACAGGGAACGGGGGAGATGGATAAGGATGATTCACTGTCACAACCCCTGAAAAAAGGGACAGGCTGCAAGAACTTTGAGGAACGGTACCATGCTCAGTGGACCTCAGTGAACACTTCACACTTGTGGGAATCAAACCTGGAACCTTCCAGACCCAGGTCCGGTTCCTTTAACCACTAAACCACCAATGCCCCGCAAACCAATGTCATGATGATTTTCACTTCTTACCATGACGGCGTGAGGAAAGTAACCGTTGGTCTGGCTCTGAAGACCCACAGTGGACAGTTCTGCTGCCACGTAGCGCTCGGGGGTGGGCTTGTCAAAGGTGGGCTTCCTGATCCGGGTCATCTTTGTTGCCACGAAGAAAGGCAGCACACTCTATGATGAGAAAGAAAAAGGTTTGGTAAGAACTAAGTTTGTTATGGATGTGAATCTTGACGTCACTGTTAGACCTTGCGACTGAAATAGAAAACTATTTATAACTGGTTACTATTAATCAAATGGAAACACTCAAGGTTTGACGAGGCGAAACTGCCATGCCCGATATAACCACCAGATGGTGCAAAAGACCTTTCTAAATATTAGAAATGAAAAAACACGAGGACAACAAATCTTTGGAAAAGCATCTGGCGGGGGACCGGGGTGGGGGATAAAGCTATAATTGGAATTTTAGAGGCATGGCTCAAGAAATAGATTTCATTTTTACGCCATTCGGGAAACATCAGCATTCCAGGGACAGAGAGGCAGAATCTAAAAATAGTACCTGTTGACTTTGTGTTTGGTTTTTATCCTAAAAAAAAAAAAAAAGAATAATAGAGATAAGACCAGCACCATACCTGGACGATGATTCCCTGACGTCTGTACTCCTCCTGCAGACCACGAGAGAAGAAATCCACAAAGGCCTGCGCAGAGAATGACAAGGAACTTTTTAAAATAAGCACGAAAAAAAAAAAAAATCGTAACATAAGCTGAGTTATTACAAACCTTGGTGGCAGAGTAGACTGTGAGCAGAGGGACAGGGTACATGCCACTGGCAGAGGAGATGTTGAGGATGACTCCTTTAGATCTGGGCACAAAAAGGAAAAAAAAAAATTAAATTTAAGACAAAAATCAAGTATCATACATCAATTACTGTTATTGTCCAGCTTTTATTTAGCTGCTGTGCTGCTAACAGTAACTGTTAATACAGTAAAATGTGCTTAGCTTAACATTGATCTAGATTTTTGCTTAATGATACATTTTTCTGTGTTTATTTTTTTATATTTCTTCGCATTTCGATGGAGCCCAGATGCTTTTTGATGCAGATTGTGTAGATATTCTAACCACGGTCAAATTCACATTAAAACCCTCTTTCTTAAACACACATTGATAGTGTGGTAGTGGCCCTGTGCGTTGCCATGGCAACCTGTTGCTGCAGCAATGTGAGGGAGCGACGCTCCAGCCTCACACGGCACCAAATGTGCCTGCGCTGCCATTGGACAGCGGGAGTCACATGGGAACAGAGCAGCCAATCGGGTGGGAAGAGCACTTTGCGGGAGTTGAAAGCTCGTCAGCTTTGGGAACAAAGGAGGAGAGGGAAGGAGAGATGCAGGGATGGAGAGAGAATTTCTGACTCTTCATGAGAACTGTCCTCAACATGGGCCACGTTTAAGCTCTGGTGTCAAGAGTCACCGTGCTCAGTTGCGCCACCTTGGTGTAATTCACCATAGTGATGCCTGACTGCAGTCATGTCGCAAAACATGGAAGCCATTCATTGGAACTCACCTCTCAGCCATCCTGGGCAGCACCAGGCGGGTCATCTGGAAACAGACACAAAAGGACAAGATTGGAAAGAGTTTTATTAGGAAAGAGTAAAAGTAGAAGCGGGAGAAGAGGGAGAGGCGAGCAAAACACAACGGAGAGAGGGTTGCGTGGGTGGAGAGTACAGACAGCGTTGGTGTAGACCACCGTTGCTTTGGGAACAACGGAGACACTGCAGGTACCGTGCAAGAAAGAGCAGTAGAACGGAAAGACACTTAAAAATAAAATACTGATCCCATGAAAACATATCTACGAAGATTTCCAGCTGAAGAGTCAAGATGTACAAACATACCTGGCACACCGAGGTCATGTTGACGTTGATCATGTTGGTGATGAACTACAAGAAAGATTATGTCATGTTAGGTCATTATGTAATAAGTCGAAAACAAATGTTTCTCCAGAAAGGAGACGAATCTAAGGAAAAGTTTCTGAAACTTTCAGGCAAAACTAGTCAAGTAGCAACTCACGTTGTCCAGATCAGGAATGTGAAGGTAGTACTCAGGGTAGGAGTAGGAGACACCAACGTTGTTGACTGAGGGAAATAATAATAAAAAAAAGTTATTATTCGTTTATCTGCTTATGACAGTTCTCCACCCAAATCACACTGCTCCATAATATCAGCCTTCCTGTGGGTGGTGAGTCCACTGGAAGTTATATGGGTCAGATGTTGCTATGATCAGAGCAGCTCAGTGGTAACTCGGCAGCTGGTGGATTAGAACCTGAGACCATGAGGAACCAGGTTGGATTCCTTAGCCACTAGGCCACCACTGACACCTATTATTATCATCATTAAGTGATATAATCATAAATATAATAAAAAAGATATTATGACGAGTGGAGACTGTGGAAGAGAGGAGGAGAATAGCATGGAGCCAGGATGGAACAGCTGGAGAAAAGAGTCAGGAGTGATCTGAGATAGAAGAGAGTCAGCTAAGGTGGAGGGACAGGTTTACAGGACAGTGGTGAGACCAGACATGATGGATGGATTAGAGACACTAGGAATAGACAGAAGACAGGAGACACAGCTGGAGGTGGAGGAGTTAGAGATGCTGAGGTTCTCTTTAGGAGAGACAAGGATGGACAGGACACGGACAAAAAGCTTTGGAGAGGGGGCTAGAAAAGACAGATTGAGATGGTTTGGACATGTCCAGAGGAGGGACAGTGGATACGTTGGTAGAAGAATGATCCTAGAGATGGAGCTACCAGGTAAGGAACAAAGAGGAGATTGATGGATGCAGTGAGGGAGGACATGGAGGTAGAGTAGAAGATAGGACAGGGTGGACAAACACAAGCGAGTAGAAAAAGATTATTATAACTTCTACTACAACTTCGTGCTCCTGCAAAAGTAAAAACAAACTTCAATCTCAGGCACAAGGTGGCAGCAAAAGCAAAAAGATACAGACACAGCCACGCCTCACAAGCAGTGGAGCACAAACGGTATTTAGAAAAAAAAAAAAGAAAGAAAGAAAAGGACAAAGAGTTCCTTAAATGTTCAACTAAGTACAGCACATTGTGAACTCTTTTCTACACAAAAACCCACAGCAGATCTAAAAAAAAAAAAAAAATCAGGAGGAATCTATATCTCTGTGGTCAAATGTAACACACACAAAGAAATGATTCTTACCCAGAACACCAATCTCCATACCCGCCAACCCTGCCTCAATTTTGGGGTAGATGTCTGTTTTACCAAAGTCCACTGCAATGGTTCTGGTCTCTACGTTAAACTGCTCTTCTGTTGAGGAAAAGAAGAAAAACATGTTAAAAAAATAAAAATCATCCAAACCAAAACACACAACAGAACAGTGTGAGGTCTGAGGTTTGGTACCGAGTCCCAGTCAATGATCCTCTTTCTAAACCTTCAATCTGTTTCAGCACCATTGAGCAGGTGAACCCTAGATGGAAAGCGGCCTATAGAGGGCAGTGTGTACCAACATACCAGGCGCAGGAATCCTTCACCTCTCCCTTCCACTCCCTAATATTTGACGTGCCGGCTGCAATTAGATTTTTTTTTTTTTGGGTCCAAAGACTTGTTTTGCTGGTAGTTGCGTGAAGAAATTTGTTGTGATGCTTCTCAGACGTCGATATATGTTCAATTATGATTGAAAAGAGATGGATAAAAAAATATATATAGGAAAAAAATGGGAGGGAATGAGATGAGAACGGGTCAGAACCATCCAGAAAATCTATATATCAGAGTGGTTGAAGTCAGCAGATGATGGGGATAAAAACTGGAGACCGAGATAAGGTTCCCATGAGTTCAGATCACAGCTATGACATCACATTTGGAGCTTCCCTTATTTGATGAAACCATGAACGGCTGCTGCACGAGAAACAATAACAATGGAAATGGGAGGAATGGAAGGGTGGGCTGCTCAGTGACATGCCAGGCTGGAAGGCTTTGTCAGACTAATCGTGAGGGAAGAGTGCCAGAGTTGGGCACGCCGCAACTGGCTCGTGACTATCCCCTCACCCCCTCGGTGGACTTGAAGCACGACAGGGAAAATTGCTCTGTGGGAGACATCAGAGAGGGATGGAAAAAAAATAGAGGGAATTGGGGCGAGGGCACTGTTTGAACAGAGGAGAGAGCTACGATGTCAAGGAGGCCCAGGAAGAGGCGTTCCTCTTTCCAAACCAGGTTCTCATTCCAGCGGTGGTTGGTTCTTAGAATCCTCAACTACCACAATCCTCTTTTCTCGGTAACTAATAACATAACGTGTTACTTTGTTAAAGTGGTGTAAAGGGTCTTGTTACTATCTGTGGTCCAAATGGACGGTTTCACCCGGACACGGACTTTGAGGACTTTGTGGCTGATGGGTTGACATAGGTTAACATTTCAGGCTAAGCCAATCAGAAAGAGACCTGAGCGGGTCTTCTTGCCTTATAGGGAAATAAACAGTCTCACACCTACAAGCGATGCCGTCTAGCAGCACACGCCCACAAGTGAGACGACGGCAAGTGTCAAGTTAAGGTTACAATAAAGACGCCTGTCAAAATGTCTAAACATCAATTATGTTTTTATTGCATCACTACATTTCATTATGATAGTTACTTTTTCAGAGGGGTAACTAGTGAAGTAATAAGTTACTTTTGTAAAGTAACTTGCCCAACACTGCTTATGTGTCACTTTCATCAGACAAAAGATCGTCTTTTCAGGTGACAAGGAAGCAAAAGAACGCGCCTTGTTCACCGGCGCACAGAGAAACCATACATTAGGTGAAGGCCACGCCTTGAAATCTCCACAGGATTATATTTCGGCTGACGGTGTGACTCAGGTTCTGTTTCCTGGACCTGGTGACTGGTTCACTGTTCTCTTAGTCTGACAGTTTCCATGATGGAGCGGACTCAAGGACACGCCCACTTGATGTATTTCACACATTGTATGTACTGTACTGTTCACCCACCTAGGGATTTAGCCACGTCATCCAGCTTGTCCTGGGAACGACTGATCAGCATCATGGCAAATCCACGACGTGCCAGCTGAAAAGACAGACAAATGACAAAGCAGAGAGTTTTACAAAAGACAGTTAATAAAACAAACTATTGATTAAAGTAGATCAGAAGAGTTTGTCTATTGTTGAGTAAATCAAATCTTTACATTTGATCCTTATATTGGACCGCCGAATTGAGCATGATATTGTTTACTAAAAATGTCATCCACCTGTGGAAGCAGCCTCAGGAAGAGGTTATTGTTAAACCGATATCGTCCAAATACTTGATTCCCTATGCCGATACCAACTGATTTCCACAATATGCAGCCGTACTTAGCCAAACTAAGGTGAACGTCTTAGGAACCAATGTGAGATTCAAGGACATTTGGCAAATCCCAGGCATTGTGTTACATTACATACTGTATTTTTACGACTATAAGGCTCACATAAGAGTCTTGGATTTTCTACAAAATGTGCAGCGCCCCCTATAGTGCAGTGCACCCTGTTTGTGGTGTTGTTGTAAGGCAGACGCAGTAGAGGACACCATGAGAACGTTAAAGGGAGAAGTGCGGGCGTGGTTTTGCTCCCGCTCTATTTTTAATACCCACACTTGTGTATGTTGTTGTTTTAAGGGGGACGTAGTAGAGGACACCATGAGAACTTTAAAGGGGAAGTGTGGATGCGTCCTATGATCAGGTGCGTCTTATGCGTGTGTTAAATAAAGTAATGGCACAAAAAACTGAGATTGCGCCTGCTTTCGTACGGTAGTGATATCCAAAATGAGTTACTTCGAGAGCAACTGGACATAGAAGGTTTGTTGAAGACGTTTCACGTCTCATCCAAGAGGCTTCTTCAGGTCTGTACTGACACCTTCTATGTCCAGTTGCTCTTGAAGTAACTCATTTTGGATTGAATTACCTGGATGACTGAGAATCTACGTACGTTTTAGGTTCAAATTTTGTCCAAATTTTAATCCAGTGTTTTTAATGAGTTGAGATTCCAATCTCAGTGAAACTCCCTGCGTTAATAATGAAGGTCATTAATTTATAATCAGCAGTTACGTGTCACATGGCAGCAACAGTAAGAGTCTAAGGGCAAAAGGTTCAGGTTCAGGAATGTTCCCACTTGTTGTGCGTCTTCAAACCGCTTGTAAACCTACAGCGGCGATGATTTATGCTGACATGTCTGTCATGACAGACTCACGTACGGCAGTAACTGCGCAAGAAAGAAGAATGTTCTCACCTCCTCTGCGTAGGACTTCCCGATTCCATCAGTGGCTCCCGTCACAACTGCAGAGACAAAAAACAAAAAAAAAACACAGGTCAGTATGGGTTCACTTTTAATCATTTCCACCTGCCTTTGCTGAAGAATTGTCCCAACACTAAGACAGCGCCACCATGGAAGTCCATTCAACCTTGACGCTACTTCAACAAACCGTCTCCATCATCAACCTGTCGCACCTAGAAAACACACATAACTCTAACGCTTAGGAAATGGCTCTCAGGCCACACCTCGACTTCAAGTTCATCAACTTTCGGTTGTCATTACAGTTTTATGATCCTGAACCCGAGCAATGTCAACAGGCGCCACACCCCACGGTACTATTCTCCATACTTTTTAGGAAAGCATCTGTTCGGAGCGAGGCACCAACATTAAAACCAGACGCCAACGAATGTTCAAAGTATGGATTGTGACCATGTTGTGAAATACATCACACCAGGGTGTAAGTCACGTCAACGGTTTCTTTACGAAGACAAAAGAGCAGAGAGTTAATGAAAGATGGTGTAGATAGAAGAACAATGAAGACTCTGAAGGATCCAGGAAGGCCACACCTAATGGATCCTCCATGATCAGCATCACAGAGGAAAACACAGAGGTTAAAGATGGATCATCTGTAGCTGGGAAAAATGATTATTCAAAGAACATTTCCCGCAGATGTAGAGAGAAATTGTAGTAAACGAGGGTGGAATCAGGTGGAGTTAGTACGAGCAAATCTGAGGCAGAAGCATCAGCAGACAGAGGGAGCTGATGTTCCTGTGTTCAGAGTTCTCTGCACCTTGTCAAGCAAAGCTGAGCTATTTTTAAATCCTTCACTGCCCATCAACTCCTGATGGAAGGAGGGAGGAAAGAGTGGAAGGAGATGGAGAGGAGAGGATATGAAAAAACATCAAGAAAGAAAGAAAGAAAAAAAAAAAAAACACCGAAAAGTTGTCAAAGGTGGCAGTGAGGGGGAAGTCGATCCATGGAAATGCACACAGATTTGCGCATCATGAATGTATTATCAGAGGTTTAATGAAAGATTGATGGAGGTAGAGGACATTCTCTGACAAAGAGCTGGAGAGCAGCGAAAAGACAAAATGAGAGAGGGGACGGCAAGGGGAGGGAGGGAGTGATGACGAACATGGAGCGGGAGAAACGAGGAGGGTGAAGTGGGGTAGAGGGAGCGGGACGGGTGGGTGCGAGGAGGGATCCTGGGTGGGCTAAAAATAGAACTGGAGCAAAGCAGGAGAACGAATGAGTGAAGGAGAAAGAGAGAGCAGGGATGCAGTGGACGAGTGGGGGAGCTGCAGGAGGGGACAAGTGAGTGAGTGGATGTAAGAGACACGGGGAGGAAAAGTCAAAGAGGAAAAAGGAACCAAAAAAAAAAAAATCCTGGTTATTTATAAAACTCCACCCGGTTAAGAATGAAACCTCCTGGAACAGAAAAAGACTCAATGGACGAGGGATGAACCACATCAGGAGACAAAGAGTCTTGGAGGACACTGTAGAATCACTGCAAAGTAACAGTAATCTCTTCAGTATCATGATGATGATGTTGGTTCTCTCATCAAACTCTTCAGAACGTGGACACAAAATGAATATTCTTCCTATGAAGCAACCACAGATCTTCAACCCCAACTACCTTCTGGAGCTGCAACGTGTTCTAATCCACAGCTGCGTGAGCTTCAGGTACATATTTGACGCCACATGCATTCTAGGACATGGCGTGTTGACTGCTGACATGACACCACTGAAGGTTGACGGTCAAGACAAGAATGTCACTGTGCATTTTTGACTTGACTACAAACAAAAACGTGACAAGGGGGAGCGTGCCGGGAATTTCCGGAAAACAGGTAAAACTGTCTCATATCCTGACACATGTGCATGTGTTTAGGACAACAAAAAACTCAAAGGTTTGTTGGTATTTACTGAGTGTTTTCACATTACATCATCACACAAACATCGGTGTCTTCACTTTGTGGAACGTCCTGTGTCTGATGGAAGCCTCAACTCTCCCTTCATTGCCCCCCATCCAGCCTCCACCCTCCACTCCTGTTCTCATGCACTACGCCCACCCGTCCTCGTGCCGTTCTTATGAATGACTGCACACTCCTCCCACCCATTATATAATAGTACTCCTTTTAATAAATGTTGTCCAGGGAGAAGGAGAGAGACACTGAAGGGACGTTTTTTTTTAATGTGATGGTGGAGGGTGGAGGGCCTCAAGTCTCAACTATTAATGATTTATTAAATACAAGGATTTTCTTTTAGAAAACAGTTGACGAAAAAGAAAATATATTATTAAATGTTCTGTAGGAATTTGTAGAAAAAAAAAAACACACATTAAACCAGGAATCAGACTAAAAAAAGTCCAAAACTGGAGTCAGTTCTGTTCAATCCTACATATATTTATAGGTTTAATCTCCTGTGAGTGGGAAACTATTTCAGTAAAGATATTTGATATTTCATCTCAGGTTCACTGTCAGTTGACCTAAAATCCCCAGATTACTAGGAATGTAATCTAGGGATTTTATTTCTGTGAGTGTTGAACGAGTCATTACAAAAAAATAAAAACGTATATATACGTTTATATGAAAAAAAAAAAAAAAAATATATATATATATATATATATATATATATCAAAGAAAAATTCTCAACCAGAATGTGGTTTGATGACATTTCTTCCCCATTCAAATGTGCCCTGTAACCATAAACCAGGAAACAACCAACTAACTACTACTACTAACTACTTCCGTTTGCAGACAAGAGCTCAGTGTTGGAGATTCTTCTTCTACTCTTTCCTACGCACATGAACAGAACATCACACCCATGCCTGATGTCACTGATGACGGGGGAGGACGCAGTGAAACACCCTGACAACGATGCAGAAAATGGAAAAATGATTAACCAATTTAGCAGAAGTGATGTTTGCTCTGCTGCTGCTACTCATCAACTTCCACCAAGTTACCAGTAAAACTAACGTCCTCCAGACTCCACTAACCCATCCTCTTAGACTAACTCTCATTGTCATTTCACAGAAAACATGGAAATATTGATGCTTACTGTGTACAGTCCACAATAAACCAGACTTGTCCAAACCGTTCCAGAAAAGGGTCAAAAGGGCTGGTTCCTGGTTTTTGTTCCAACCAATCACAACACACCTGATTTGACAGGTTAGATCAACTGATCTCCATCATCAGAGAGCTGATTGGTCATGAAAGTTGGGGAGGATTAACAGAATGAGCTCAAGGGTCTGCAGCCTTGGTTGTTTAACATCTATAAAAATATGCTACCACCTTTAAAACATAGGGTAGGAAGATATTATGGCTGTACAACATCTATAAAAATATGCTACCACATTTAAAATAGAGGGTAGGACGATATAATGGCTGTACAATGTCTTTAAAAATTTGCTACCACCTTTAAAACAGAGGGTAGGAAGATATTATGGCTGTACAACGTCTATAAAAATATGCTACCACCTTTAAAACAGAGGGTAGGAAGATATTATGGCTGTACAACGTCTATAAAAATATGCTACCACCTTTAAAACAGAGGGTTGGACGATATAATGGCTGTATAACGTCTATAAAAAATATGCTGCGACATTTAAAACATAGGGTAGGAAGATATTATGGCTGCACAACGTCTATAAAATTATGCTACCACATTTAAAACAGATGGTAGGAAGATATGAGTAAGAAAAACGTTAGATATGGCTATACATTTTGCTGCAGGTAGCAAAACATTACAGGTAGGAAATTACTTCAGAACAATGAAACCCACACTTTGTCGGTGCAGAATCAATGTAAAGATGAGAAACATTGGTCTTCTGAAGGCATCTGGTGTAAACCATAAGGTAATAATTAAATAAGGTGCGGGGTAATGATACATGTGTGCAGTCAAGTAACGCAATGTATAAAATATATATGTATAAAAATATAGACGTAATCATAGTCGTAAAGAGCACAAATGTCAGGATAATGCACAAAAAAATATTCCGCAAGTATACAAAAGGGACGCAATATTTTTTTTTCTGTCATTTTGTCGTTGAGAAAAAAAAAAAAAAAAAAATTTTGTCGTTGAAAAAAAAAAAAAAAAAAAAAAGACATGCTCCACCCGAGTCATCCTGATGGTGGCGCGCCTGCACCATAAACTGGTGTTTAATGCTGCAGATCACGTCCAGAGGTATTGACATCCCCCGGCCTTATCTGTGCCTCCCTCCCTCTTCCTCTCTCCTCTCCTCTCCATCCTTCCTCTCCTCTCCTCTCCTCTCCTCTCCTCCCTTCCCTCCTCAGCAGTGGAGCAGCCCCTGCTGCTGCTGCCTGCTCACTATTCCGAGAGTCTAAAAAAAGCAGCAGGAGGAGTAAAAATAGCAGCGCGCCAGCTCTGCCTCGTCTGGGAGCTGCCTGCCTGCCGCAGCACCTGAATACCAACAAGCTCCCCCACCTCCATCACCATCACCAGGACGACGGAGCAGCTGCTCCATCCTCGGCTCCTCCACCCAAACCTACCGACAGCAGCAGCTGGGAGCTCAGAAATACAAACCAAAATGTACTTAAAGCAAGATATCTGCAGAAATGAACAGGTTTTCAATGGAGAAAAGACAGAAAACGGACCAGATGAGGAGTGGACATTAGGATTCTCAGAGAGGACAGACTGCGGTCCTCGTGTGCCCTGTTCTTGATACGTACGGTTATGTAATCTGTCGCACCCTCAACTCTCCCTTCAAAGACCAGCTCCACCTGCCACACAGGAGGAGGAGGAGGAGGAGGGAGGGATGCAGCAGAGCATCCAAAGACCCTTCCCTCCCATCTCCACCTCCACCTCCATCCATATAAAACACAAACGCACTCTGCTTTAAATAGCACAGGATTAAAAAAAGGAAGTCACTGGGGTTGAAAGAAAGTCGATGAAAAATAAAGAGCTGAATGTTTGGGGAGAAGAAGAGGAGGCTGGAGGGAAGAGGTGGGATTTTCCCAGAGTGGAGCTGAAGATAGAAGCAGGGTCTATATTTGGGTGGAGAGCAGGAATAGCCTGATGCTGTCCTCCCTCTCTACAGTCACATCTATTAGTTCTGCAGTCAGACAGACAGAGAAATGTGTCAAACACATGGCTTGTGGGCCAACTGTTGGCCTGCCGAGGCCCTTTGTGTGGCCCACGGAAGCCTGAATAGCTGTCTTTTCAAAATAAAGGGCTACAGACAGATAGAGACCAGGTATAGGCAGACTTAAGTCCAGGGGCAGCCCATTCAGCTTTGTAATCTGGCCCCTGGACCTTAGTTTGCCCATACCTGGTCTCCATCTGTCTGTCTGTAGCCCTTTATTTTGAAAAGACAGCTGTTCAGGCTTCCAAAACTTGTCTAGATTGAAGTACGTGACTCAAAAGAGACAGACATTTAATCCGTCCCACACTGGATGATATGACATAAAAACAATGTCGTACAGACAGTGTATTGTCCCCACTAAGACATCTACGTGCAAATGTCTCTAGAAGACATCATGGCTGCTAATAAACAAATTGCATTGTTTTTTTTTTTAATTCCTTGGTGTCCATAACAACGTGCCCCAATTATTATTTTCCTACGTCGTGTTTGGCAGAGCATGAATGTCTACTTTAAATACTTTCTCCTGAATGACAGCTTAGAATTTCCGTTCTATTGTTCAGCCCAGGAAACATTGAGGCCACCTTCCTCCAGCAACTCCATTCCAACAGAAACTACTCTTAACAAATTGCTTTTGTGGAAGTTTGTACTGAAACCAACCAGAGGTGACGTCCAACCAGAGGTGACGTCCTCTTATAAAACAGGAGTTCAACACCTGGACGCATTACAAATTAGAAAAAAAAAAGTGTTTTGTGACAGTCAACTGCCCATATTGGAAATTATCTAAAAGAATAAGAACTTAAATATATACTGAATAATTTTAGTCCTTTTTTAGGGTTAAATAACATCATTTTCAGAAAAATCAACCTCCCATTAATGGACAATTGACACCCAGAGAATCACATCAACAAAAAAAAAATCCAACAGAAAGAAAAATAAATTTCACATCATATCTATGCCAGAAAAATAGAAATATATATGCGTTTGCTCAAACAGATTATTTTCACTTCTGTTTTTTTTTGGTGCTGTTGCTCAACAGAAAAATATTTGACTCAAAAGGATCAATGTTTTTCTTGGTCCGTCTCTGTATGAAGAGGAATCTAAATTAACGTCACCTTGTTTTGCAATTCTACACCATTTAGTCACTGCTGGTTGTAGTGACTACTCACTGCAGTCATGCCAGAAATGTTGACCCAGTCAGCTGGAAAACCAACAATTAGAGACAAAATGTGAACAAAAGAAATAAAAATGTATCTAAAAATAATGTGCGATTGTATGAAAATATATATATAAAACAGTAGATTGATAAAATTGTGGAGACTCCACGCTGTGAGGGGCTGATGTTCAGTGAAGCGGTGGTGAAGTGGATGTGGGGGGGTGCAGATTTTTTTTTGTTTTTTTTTTTTACCCCCTCTTTCACCCAGCATTCACAGTTTCCGGCACGTGTCAGAGAGTGTGTTTCCTCACATGAGCAGCTTCTCATCCTCTCTCCCTCTCCCTGTCTCTCTCTCTCTCTCCACCCACACACTCACACACACACACATGGAGAAAACACTAGGGGGAAGCACGCTCACTAGGATGAACAAGTGCAGACCCTGCCTCAGCTGCACACGTTTCATTCACATATGTGCATTTTTCCCATGAATGAAGCTCAGGGCTGATTCAAAAAAAAAAAAAAAATACACACAGTAAAATGATCCTTCATTAAAACTAACAACAGGCTGCAGGTTAGAATCCCTGCAGGCTGCTCCAAAAGTAGCAGCTGTTGCATAAGTGTTGACCCAGGTCTTCAACCCTGGACTGAACTGATGAACGGCTGCATCCTTCTTATATAACGCAGTGATTTTCTCAATAAACTTCTGTCAAAGTGGCCTCTCAGCAGCCGCTACGTCACCATCACCCCCACCTGGGCAGAAAGCATCATCCACTATCATTCATTCGCCTCACAGGGTGCGTTATGTAACATCAAATACTGGGGGGGTAAGAGTGAAACAGATGCTAAATATATATATTAAAAAAAAGCATAATTGACCAACATTTTAGGTTTAAATAAATGGACCGTGAGGAGGTCTGCTGTGGTTTCTTATCTGAAAGAGGAGCAGAGAAGAGCAGGAGGTGCTTCAGTTTGGTTTAGATGTGTCCGATAACATTGGAGTCTCGATGTTATCAGGCCCATATTAACAAAAGTCGGTCAAATTATCAGTTTTTCCTCCCGTGATGAAAATGTGATCATGAGATAAAAAGGTTTGGCCAATATGGGAAGCGGAAATACAGTGTTTGGACGATATTGTCAAAATCAAACATCTGCAGGAGTTAATATCAGACAACCCTAGTTTGGAGACAACGTTAGAGGAGAGAGCGTCACATATGGACATGACTGATCAGGGAAGGTAAAGAAAAAAAGTAGAGGAGCAAAGGAAAGAAGTCATGAGTTGTGGTAAGTACTTCATTTATGTTTTCACTTTCAGTCTGTCTGTCTTTAGTGGTTGCCACATCAAATCTTCCTTTTCCATCTCTGTTCCCTGTCCTTTGTATCTTCTACTCTTACTCCAGCTTCCTCCACGTCCTCCCTCTTTTCTACCAATCTATGGTCACTATTAAATTATTCAAAAAAAGTTTTTTAGTCTGTAATCTTTTCAATTACATTTATTTTTCAGAAACACTAATAAACTAATGTAAATTCTGTCAAAACAGCTGAACCACACAAGAAAACCCTGTGTGCCTGTGTGTAGGCAGCAGAGAAGCTCGGGGAATCCTTGGTTTGGTATTGCAGTTCTCCTATTCCGCCACTAGATGTCTCATGTAGTAAGATGAATCTGCAACTCACTGGATTTAATGACTGCAGAGCTCCAAGTACAAAAAAAACCCACAATAACTTAACAAAAAAACACACAGAAAAAAATCGACCCACAGAGTCATACGTTACTGGGCGACACAGCAACCCCGACACTAGAATCAGAAACCAGTCTGACCAGGAAATACCGATCTGACCCGGAAGTCTCGTCTCCACAGCACGTCAGTCCATGAGGTCTGCCTGCAGCTCTTTAAAGACTGATTCACACCATTCTTAACGGAGGAATTTCAATTCCACATCCAGATGTAATGAATTCTTAAAATAAATAATAAAAGTCTTCATCAATCATTGTTATTTATAAAATTTAACATCAGAAGGTGTGATATTAGCTATTGTAGATATTGTCAAAACACTAAACTTTCCGATACAGACATACTTCACCAATGTCCCCCCTAAAAATGAAGGTTAATGTCTCGGAATTCTATGCTAAATCCGAGACATTTGCTTCATCGCAAAAAGAAATCGGGTATGAAGCTAACCGATATCACTCAGTTCTGTAAATATCGGCGATAACATCTTCCACCGCTATTAGCAACATGTTGCTTACCTGTAAAGGTACATTAGGGGAAAGATAATTATATCAAATCAGATTTAGGAAAATAACTATTAGTTTTACACCAATGGTCTATTTCGTGACTTGGCTTACGATGGTTTTAGATTGAGACGGTTTGGACATGTTCAGAGGAGGGACAGTGGATACATTGATAGAAGAATGATCCTAGAGATGGAGCTACCAGGTAGGAGACAAAGAGGAGATTGATGGATGTAGTGAGGGAGGACAGGAGGTAGTTGGAGTCAGAGCAGAAGATACAGAGGACAGGGTGAGATGGAAAAGGATGATTGACTGTGGAAACACCTGGAAGAAGGACAAACCAGAAGAAGAAGGTGGTTTAAGAAAAGTCCAATAAATCCTGAGGCTAAAGTTGATCTCACAGCAACAGGTGTCTCTGAGGTGAAGACAGGCAGCAGCTGTTGACGCAAGAGTCTGAGAGTGAAGGAAATCACGCCACTGCTCAACCTGACCAAACCTGTGCATCCGGTCCGACCTGCCCTGGAGAACACCTTCTCCTTCACCTCCACGCGGCCACTTGCTGTTAACACTCTAGCCGTTATGATGACACAAGAGGGGAGGACCAGTCAGACTGGACCGGTGGCAGGAACTGGTTTCACGGAGAGACGGTTCCCTGCCAGATCACCTCCTGGATGGAGGGGGGAGTGAGAAAAACAATGACTCCCAGATCCAAGTCATGTAGCTGAATGGATAAGATCTCTGCTCCTGGTATGAAGCTGAGATCTTCCCCCCTCCTCCTCCTCTTCCTCTTCCTCTCAGGAGTCAGAGAAGATGTGGGGAGGGTTGGAGTGGGCGCAATCACAGTTTCTATAAGACCAAAAGATGACGAAGCGCATGACTCATCGGTGTGCACCGGCATTCCTGCGCACATTTCAGCAGAACAACCGACCGACCGACTGACTGTCAGTCCATTAGTCATTCACAGAAGCACGCAGACCTTGATGTTGGACCCACGATGACACAGACAATCAGAAAGACATCACTCAGTCCCCACTGTCACGTCCTGGATGTTGTGGAGGGGGAGGAGGGGAGAGAGTCAGGGTGAGGTTACCCCCAAGCAAAGGATGGTGGCTCGGCAGAATAATGCAGCAGGAGACGGGAGAGACGCAGAAAGAGACTAAAGAAGTGGGTCACAGATGGAGAGGCGAGTCCAATGTAGAACCAGAGTCAGACCAACTCCTGGTCTCTAAACAGTTGGAACAGGAACGGATGTATAAATCCGAATGGGACAAAATTAAATCTGGGACAAGTATGAATGAGAAACGTGGTGAGACACTAATCGACGTCACCATGAAAAGCATGTTGGGGCCAAATGAAGAGGGAATCAGAGTGTAGGTCACGTCCACGCTCAGTCTGAGGGTCTGCCCTACATCATGCGGATGGATGGACTAATGTGGTTCAGTAGTGCACCGGCTCAGAGCTCACCCACACAAAACAGCCCTGCGAAAAGTGCGCATTGCCTGCGCAATTTGGCTCCTGGCTCGCACCAACGTGGGGGCATCCCCTCCACTGACAGAGGGCAGCAGAAGCAGGAGCGGAGTGAGCGCAATAATCTTCATTATCTTAAACTCACAGCTGTGCACCTGCGCCTGTTACGCAACAGCAGAACCTGGTTAGAATCAAGCCCCAAACCACGGCCAAAAAAACGAAGCTCCCACCTCTGACAAACGCAGCTTTGATTCTCTTCACACAACTAAACCCAAACCTTTTCACGTCGAGGTCACCTGCCTACTCCTGAGTTGCCCTCTTCGTGACCGTGGACATGGCGTGGACAGTGGTCATGTTGACTCACACTCACTCACTCACCTGCCCATTTGCCCAGCTTCGGAGACAGCAGCTTCCCGTTTCCCAGGACCCAGATTCTGAAGCCTGAGAAGAGTCTGTAGAGCAGCCACAGCAGCAGAGAGGCCACGGCCACAGCACCGACCCAGAACAGAGGCGTCTCGGCCCTGCGCAACATCTCCTCAATTCTCGTCCACTCCATGTCGGCGGCGGCTCCCGTTGACTTCGGTGTGTATGTGTGTGAAGACCCGAATTTTAGGCAATGTGCTCTAATTTATCAGCCACAACGTGAGAGAGAGAGTCCCTTTATAAGGAGGTTGTATCACACACACACTCCCCCAACACTTGTCTAGCCTAATTCACTGCGCACCGCCCACCTGCGCTCCCACTGGCTGCGTCCCGGCCGCGGCGCCGCGCGCGTTGGTGCATTTGCACGTCAATCACACCGAGAGCTTCCTCCATTCATTCGAGTTTCTGTATGAAGGGAGACCGCGGTGAGAGCTGATTGGACGAGCGCTTACAGCGGCTCCCATCCACAGCGTGTCATTGGCTCTCCCCAGAACAGGTTTGTCAGTTTCAGTCAGGATTATGAAACCCTCCAAACCCACGCTTTCAGGGGGGGTGAAAAAAAAACTGCCCATACCACTTTATGAATGAAAGGATGCTATCATTGGCCAAAAATGTACGCGTCCTCCCGCCTCCTTCGGAGAGCGTTTGGTCAAAGCGGTGCCAGTCTGGGAGAGCGGTCTGCTCCCACCTAGGAGTGAGTCACTCGTCTATTTTAGGTATTCACCGCGCGTCACTCTGACGAGGAGGTGCACAGATGTGCGGCCGCGCACCTGCTCTGAGCCACGTGTCTATTATCTACCCATCTATCTACCTGGATATCTATCTTCAGGTTTGCGAGAAGAGGTTCCCAGCAGAAGAGGGAAAAACTACAACCCCCAGTAGTAGTGATAAACCTGGCTTCCAAAAATCTCGCGAGATCGCAAGGTATCGTGGCTGATTCCTCTCTGAGATGAGGAAAGAGTGTGTTTGTTGCATAAACACTGAGTCAGACGAGTGTGTCAGAGCAGCGCTTTATTTCACTGAGTTAGTTTGATGTACATTCCGAACATACAGGTATCATGAGATCACAGACAGACACAGACGGTCACCATTCAACGTCTGTGTCTCCCTCTCAGTCTCTGTCTCTCTCTGTCTGTCTCTCTGACTGTCTCTCTGACTCTCTCTCAGTCCCACACACACATGCAAACTGAACACGAGTTTCTGACCAACAGCAGCAGAGAGACCGCGGACACGGACTGTCGTGAACTCAGCAGGAGTCACAGACTATGAAACACGGTCCAAGTCGAGATTCTCCTCCCGCAGCTGCTCACAATCTCCGACACAAGAGGAGGGACGCAGGTCTACGAGGAGGCACCGACAGGAGAGGAGAGGAGAGGAGCAGCAGCAGCAGTGTCCGACAGAACCGAGACCGAACCACTGACCGTCCGTCAGTCTGTGCTGCAGCAAACACAGCAAAAAATATAGAAATAAACACAGTGTCATTGCTCCCATCCATAAATCAGATTTGCACAGTGCACAATGCACAAGAAAGCTAGAATATTAAAGTAGAAAAACATATATATATATCTATATACAATAATAGGATAATAAAATATATTATTTATAAAAAATATTATAGATATATGGAAAATGCAATTGTTTCTGGCTTTTTTTTAAGAATAAAAACTCCATCAAATGTAAGAACCTGTAGAATTATGTACAATTAAACAGTACACACACACACACACACTCACACACACATTGCCACATGGTCAACATCGAACTCGTGGATTTAGTGCTGTGTTATTTCCTGTCTGAGCTGCAGGATTTTTACTCCATAAGACCAGTCTCCTCTTCTCTCCTTCAATCCAAACGAGCCCAGAAACTTCAGCAAAAATATCGACGTGTTTTGTGTAATTTTGCAGATTTTTTTTTTATTTTCTAACAAATCTATAATATGTATATAGAATATTCTGAAATCCTCACAGACACGAGCTCAGCTCTGCAGCTTTTCAACCCCCTCCTCCACCATAGAATGACCAGGAAACCCAGAGATGTTCACATCACACACACACACACACTCACTGCTGCGTGTTTCTTGGCCACATTTTTTCCCTCAAAAAAAATCTTAAAAACCCAAAACAGAAAGTTCTTCAAACATAACCTCCTCAACAACAGTATTTTTGTGATCTGAGAAACCTCCAAGATACTCCAGCAAAAACTCTTCTACTTTCACTGAGACCATCTTCAACCTGCCTTCATTGTTCCACAGACTGTCCTCTCAGGTGTCGGTTGGACTCGTTTCTGTTTTCTGTGCCGATAAAGTAAATAAACCCCCTCCCAGTATCGATAAGGCATCGGCACACAAGGACACACCACTCAGTCAGTCAGGGAGAGGACAGTTCTCTTTGAGTCATTGTTTTCTTACAGCTACGTAGATCTAGATCATCTAGAGACCAAATATTTCCTTGACAATACGTCAAATAATAGGTTTTAAAATATTATTTATCACTGCCCCAAGTTTTAAGTTCAATTCTGAGCTGATCAGACTGGAAACACGAGTGGAAACTCATAGACTTCCGACTGACTCAAACATTGCAGCTAAAATCCAAACTCTTTTCTATCTCTTTTTTAACTCATTTCGACTCTTTTAACTTAACTCACTTTTACGCTCTGACTCTGAAGTGTCGCTGTCCACCCTGGTGGTGCTGAAACCCACTGGAGTCGAACAGCGACGCAAACGAAACGCATCCAACACAGAGAAGGTCGAAAGAGTGACCGACCTCAGTTGGATTTACCATCAGACACACATCTGACACTACAGCATCGAGCAGAGCGCCCCCTACCTTTTTCTCTCTACACCACAGCTCAAACATCAGCTCTACAGATGATCGAACATGATCCTAAAGTTCACCCAGACTCCTCTTAATGACACGTCCGAGTTTTCAACTCATTCGTGCAGAAATATACAGATTTACATTAGTCAAGGTCGAAACCTGCGGTTCGAATCCCCTCATGCCGTGAAAATACAACTCTCCAAAGGTTTGAGCAACAGTCAGAGAAGAGAGAAAATCACGAGCTTCTAACTTCTACTCCAGTTTGTTACTATCAGGAAAAACAGTGTCAAGTATTTAAGGTTGGACATTTACAGATCCACGAAATCTACAACATCAAATCCATCCTTTACGAGACGTCACGACTCTATGGGTGTCACGTGGTGTGTACAATCTGAGCTGTAACAGCTGATGAAGATCGAGAGACTTCATTAACATACCTGAAGCTCTGCTTGGTCCAGAAGAAGTCTCACTGCAGCTGCATCTGAGGAAATACAATAGAAACAAAAGGAGATAAACATATATATATATATATAAATACAGACACACACTTACACTGAAGATTAACTTTGGTATATAAATAAAATCAAACACCTGAACAATTAATTTAATGAGGTTATTCAACTTAAACATTTATTTGCAGTTGTATTTGTGATAAATAATTTCAGTTTTTAGATGCAGGCACTGCAGCAAATGTAAATATTACTATCTAATTTTATGGTAAATTATCATTCATAAATATTAGTCATGTCTAATTTAGTTAAATATTATCTTTAAGTATGTTTTATTTTGTGTAATATATATATATGTATTTAGTTTCTAAATTATATATAAAGTATATACATGCTCCGTCTGGTCTGTCTTTATTACCTGTTTGTGATTTTCTGGCTGTGTGTTAGATCTGCAATTTTCTGTCATTTGTGTTTGACCATCGAGTTTTTCCTGGCAAAAAATAAACGGACAAAAAAAAAAGATAATTTAAAGCTTAAACCCTACAATTAAAATGCACAAAGTAGAGAAAAAAACACAAAAACACACACTCCAACTCCACTCACGCTGTCCTCGTTCACTTCTCTTCATGTTCATGTCTCTTTTTTTTCCTCTCACACACAACCACACAGCTATTGACACACACACACACACACACACACACACACATGCCATTAAATCTAAAATAAAAATGCAACATAAAGGATTTGTGCATCGTATTTGGACGTTGATGTCCAAAATAAATCGTCTGCTAACAACCACAGGTCTCTTTGTCTCCTTTCTTTGTCTGGAACACTTACAGACACACATATGGTTTTAGGAGAAATTGTGTGTTTTTATAGTTTATACTTATAGTTTTTTCCTTCATGTAATATTTCAAAATAAAACATTCACCATAAGATCACAATAACATGTTTATATTCATCTTTTACCGGACAGAAAGTGAAAAAGAAATTCTCATTTGTTTCTTTTGAAACAAAGAAAGAGTTTCTCTGGTGAACGTGTGTGTATGAGCACATTTTTACAGTGATGTGTAAATATATACACACTGTCTGACACACACACACACCGTCTCACACACACTGACGAAAAGAGAGAAATAAAGTGCACAGCCCATCAACTGCTATGTCACTGTGGAACTCTGCTCTGGTCTAAATATGAAATATTAAATATTGAAATCATTGTAACAAAATGAAACACATTGTCAAAGGCAGAGGGTGGTGTGGTCACTGACGGAGTCCTGACGGAGAGCGTGGTTGTTACGGTCACTCCTACTGTACCTTTCAGTCCACTGTAGAATTCTACTGTACAATGATCAACAGAAGTTTGAGGTGGAGACAATAACGTTCTCCTTCCTGCACTAAGTGAGGTTTCCTTCAATGAGATTTTAGTAACTGACCATAATCACTGACCGAGGGTGATTTACACACTTACTGTACCAGGTGTCATACAGGGACAAGTGTCTGTGATGTGGCTGAATTACACTTTACTGTTATATATAATATATATCTTTTTATTTTATTTCATACTTTCTACATTGTTTCTAGTACAGCAAATAATGCATAGTACTTTTAGATATTCAGAGTACTTTAAGATACACAGTGTCATACCCTAAACATAACCATAAGATTTTATTACATGGTTACAGTGGTACTGAGTATTTTTCAGAGGTTTTCTGTAATCCATGTTAATCTGCACCTCAAATAAGTCTTTGTTCGTCCTATTTTACTCATTTTCTATTTTAATTTATTAGAAACACTTTTCTATACGTCAGCGTTCATTTCACACGGGTTCAGTTTTTTTTATCTGATTGATCAACATCATGATTCCAAACATTTTGTCAAGGACTCTGACACAGACTTTTCCGTATCCTATCCTTTTCTTTATATTCTTTAATTATCACCAGATTACACCATTAACCAATCAGAGCACAGCCCACACTGACTGTAACTGTAGCTTCTCAACCTGCTGGTCCCATGTACAAAAATGACAACTGACCGTGGGACTTGACCGTGGCGCTGACAGAAAAATGTCTGTTGACATTTCTTCGCCAAAGTTAACATTTACTTCATGAAACAAAGATGTTTTAATATGTTTAATTAACGTCCTCAAAGAACTCATCAGGTTATGGTTGTTTATTATATTCCTACAGCCCACAGTTTGGCTGAACTGTCCTGGCATCTCCAGAACCAAACTCTCTAGAGTTGGCGTCCTACGGTGTGTCAGGAGTTACGAGATCTCCTGCTGCTTTGGTTGGAACCGAGGAAAACCTGCTGTTCAGACACTTTTCCAGGAAGTCCACACCTGAGACTTACTGACTTCCTTAAACATGGACAGAGACCAGAAGCTCATGTCCTCCAACACATCTACTACTCTGCATCAACTTTTCACACAGTGGAAGCAGGGTTCAAGTCCCTGTGGGACCCCACGTTGCTTAGAGCGCCTCTTGTGGCAGCCTGGGAACTGCAAAGACACACTGTGATTTTTTATCATTCCTAACACCTAAGAAAATGACGAGAAACTTTTTCCTCCTCTCTTCAGGTTGAGCTACTCAGCCCTCCTATGAGGTTGCTCCAATTCCTCATTAAACTTATCGGATACTCATACACTGGTTTGTACAGATACACAGATACATTTTACCAGGTCTAAATGGAAAATTAAATGTTTGGACAACATCGCCACAAAGTTGTCCTTGAATTCAACCATTAAATGCTGGTTAATTATTCTATCAAAATCATCTGACTGACCATTGAAGTATAAAAAGCTCCTCAAGTGAAGGAACTTCTGGATCATATGGTCTGAAGACACTGAGCAACTTCTCTGCACAAGTTCTCACTCCATCTTGCTTTAGAAATATCTCAGCTAGTTTCAACTGTCCATAGAGTGGCTGCAGAGAACCATCAAATGGTCTGACAATTAGATCCAGGACACTTTACATTTTAACACTTTCAAAGGTTTCATTTCCTCTCTGCTCACAGACACTGTCCCTGTCTGTCTGTCCAAGTTTCAAAACCTGTCCCATTCAGAGGGAAAACCCAACCCTTTATTCTCTATTTTAATTTCTTATTATATATTTCTGTGTAAAATCAAACATGTTTTGTTCAACATTGATGTGAAAAATCTGCTGCAGTTTACAATAATAATATATAAAATATGATATATATATATATAGTGTTTGTGTCAGTTTTTTTACCTTTTCTTCGACCTTCACACACTTTCTCTGGATGGAGGTGAAGTTTCTTTTATCTCATCCAGTCATCCTTTTGGCCCTGCAACCACAAGGACGTGAAAGATTCAGACAGAAACACTTCACACTTTTATGGAACATTAAGTGTGTGTCATGAAAAGGAAACATCTTTAGTCTCTAAAAGTCCACAAACAAATGTCTAAGATTCCAACTTGTCTCCTCTTTAAATACCCTTTCATTTGCTGTTTTTTTCCTCACACTTTATTCTGTCATTTTTCTGGCTACATCTGCTCCTTCACCGCTGAGAACAAACAGTTTAAACCCATCTTTGAATGTGTGTGTGTTTACATTTTCATCATACAATAATTAATTCTATTTCTTTTAACAGAGAGAAATAACTCATCACAAAAAAAGACAAAAAACACAACAAGGTCAATTTTTGGACCTTCGGCACATTTTCACCTCTGTGTTTTCATATGTCTGTATTAGTTTTTTTTTATTCAGCGCATAAATATTATAAATAACGTTTTTGTTTACATAATAAGTTTAATTTTTTTAGAAAATATAATAATTATGATGATAAAAATCATTAAAATTGTTTTCAAAAGTATTAGTTTTGCCTAAAAGTAACATCTTTTATTTGTATTTGAGGTGATTTGTGTAGAGATGATAAAATAATAACGTGGTTTGGAAGATTTAGGTCAAACCTATATTTTAAAACATTTTTAATTCGCTTTTTCTACAAATTAAAAGGCGAGGGCAGAGGAGTGGTCCTTGTTTGTGTGACAGGACTGTGTTCCTCGGAGCTCGTCCTTTGAGCAGAGCAGCATCTCTGGAGCTCTGAGCCTTCAGCTGTTAGTCAGCCATTTTCTGCTGCTGACAGGAGAGACCTCAGAACACAGCTTAAAGTTAAAAAAAAAAATCAGACACACACACACTTGAACTGCACATGTGGCTGCTGAGAGACCAGGAAGGCTGAGGACAGGAGGAGAGGTTTCTGGCTGTCAGGGAATCACACTCACAACTGCCAGGCTGCCTTCCTACTACAGTGATTGGTCAGAACAAAATGGCTGCAGTGCATCTTCATGGAGGAGAGTGTGTTTTCATCAGTCTGGGTTTGAGCTTCCTGAGAGGAAACCTCAGTGTGTCACTGACGTGACGTTGGTGGGTTTACTGTTGGAGAGGGTTTGAAGTATTTCATGAAAAGCAGTGTTGGGATGTTTCGATCACACGGTGACAATAACAGACTTTAATACAATCAAACAGATCTGACCTACGATCAGTTTTATGAGGAGAAATCTAACAAAACAAGTCGGAATTACTGTGATTTCTCCTTTTTTTTCCTGATCCATGAAACGCTGAAAAAGTTGAGCCTAAAATATCACTTTTGATTTTACTAATATCTTAAAAGACAATCTAAAGAGTAAACACCAGTGTCTGATTTATTTTGCTGGAATCCTTTAACATTTTTATTTACATTTCATGGGGAGGGTTGTCAAACTTGGGCCCCAGGGGCCAAATCTGGCCCGCAGTGAATTAATATTTGGCCCATGAATCATATAAAATCTTTAAAATAGTTGACCCTCCAGTTTATAGACCAAATATACTGACAGGACTTGAAGCATTAGTGTTCGAAAAAATATATTATAAAGGATGTAAAAATTTTGAAAAATGAAGAAACAGGATATGTCACAGATGGTATTAAGGTGTGTGTTATTTCCAGATTAATGTCTCACATGTTAAGAATATTAATCTTAGGTTGTTTCAGATTCAATGTTTCACACAAATCTAAAGTTGGTTTTCTTTTAAAAAAAAATCTACAGAGAAGGGAAAATGTGAGCAATTGCTGTCAAATCTTAAGCTTGAGCCATTAGGTCAAGATCTTTGTTCAGATCTTAATTTGACACCACTGAGAAAGGAAGTTTGGAACATTTTTCAGTTAAAAGTTCACATTTTCTTAAGGCTTTAAAAGAAAGAATGGCAGTTGTGGCATAGCATTGAGGGAAGCTCTAGATTAACATTAAATTAAGATTAAATTTATTTTTTTGTCATTGTGACGTTGTGATTCACACCACAGTGCACAACGACAGCTATTGAGCGCCTGGGGAGCAGTGTGTAGGGACGATACCATGCTCAGCGGTAACTTGGCAGTAGGGGGATTCGAACCGGGACCCAAGTCTGCTTCCTTAACCACAAGGCCACCGCCCTAGGCCTCTGATTGTGTTGTCCCAACAAACCTAACTCCAGTGGACTCACCACCCACAGGAAGGCTGACAGTATGGAGCAGTGTGATTTGGGTGGCAGGGGTGGAGACTGTTGCCTCTAATACCTGGTAATGGATAATGAATGAATGAATAGGAAGATTGGAAAACGATTTACAATGACACACACACACAGAGACATGTTTAGTGAAACACAAGTGTGAGGAGGGATCGACACAAAGACTCCTTCATGGAGCGACGGTTTAATAAATGATAATCCAACTGAGGGAAACTGAAACTGGACTGAAATGACAAAGAAACCTGTAGAACCAGAAGACCGTAACTTCTCTAACCGCCACCCACCTTCACACTGAGCCTACACACACACACACACACACACACACACCCACAAACTGCTCTCTAGCTACTTTAGGACAAAGAGTGTGTGAGAGGTCAATCACAGTTGGAAGTTGCAAAAATAATAAAAAAAAATCTAAACTAAAAGTCAAAACTATTTCCTTTTTTTACATTTTTATCACAAGTGAAACTTTTTTTGGAATCTGGGGGAAAAACAAAACTATGTGTGTATATATATATATGTATATATAAAATAAAGTATTATCTATCTATCTAATAAATCTATCTAATAAAGGTCTATCTATCTATCTGTCTATCTATCATTATATCTGGATGAATTTACAGAATTATGTAAATAAAAGTTACATAATTATGTAAATAAAAGTTACATAAAAGAAAAATAAATGATGTGCAGCAAATATCTGGACTGGAATCTTTTTAATGAGGCCAAAAAGTTAATAGGTTGAATTTTTGTTAAAATACATTCATTTAAAATGTAAAGTAAGAAGTAAATTTGAGTGATCCAGAAAAACAAAACCTACATTTTTACTTTTTTAGATTTTTTTGGCTTGTAAAAATCCATAAGAGGGAAAAAATATTTATCTGTCTGATTTATATAAATCTTTTTCTATTTTATTAAAGACGTCAATTCAGGTTTTCTTCAACTATCTTGCTTTTTTCACCTGCTGATAATTTATCCAACCAGAAGATGTGTGTTGTCCACTGTCCTCGCTAACTAACCTGAAAAAGAACAATAGTCTCCTGTGTTTCCTGAGCTGATTAACACTTTTGCAATTATTATCACATGAACATTATTAAGTCACATGTGATGCAAAACTGTGATATTCTGTCTGCAGGTGCAGGTCTTGGCGTTCGTAGCTCTAGGATTCTCTCTGTACTGAACGTTGCTGTAGTTGACATAAGTCATCCTGAATTCATCATTAACAATTTTAACCTGTCTGATTAAAAAATAGGATGAGAAAATGTGTTTTCTTTTTTGAAGAAATAAAAATAAATGGTCCAGGGACGATGGTTTTCTGTCTTCTTGACCCAGCAAATACATTAAAATGACCACTTTTGGGGCCTATACCAGCATTTGAAAAACAATTTACATCCCTTTGTGATCCATTCATGATCCATTAGGTAGATTTTATCAACTTCCTTTCTATTTTAAGACTTAAAAAGTACAACCCTTGGCTTCTTTACACATATGTGTTTCTACAGTTGTCCCAGCTCACTGACTGTTTCTGACTTCATTCTCCTGGTGTCAGTATCAGGCAGTAAAGAGGTTAAATAAGATTGAATGTTAATTTAAAGATTGAGAGTTTTAATGTCTTGAATGTTTTTGGTATTTCCAGAAAATTTTAATTGTGAAGAACTGGAGTTAAAAAAAAAAAAAACTCCAAAAAGAAGTCCAGTTGCTGAAAACTTAACCATGACCTGGATGATTGAAAACTTTCCAAGATATTTTGGACAGATTTTTCTGGTTGAAATTGAAGAAATATATGAATAAAAGTACATTATAAATATAAAAGATGTTAATAACTGGAATGAAACATCTGTTAAAGTTAAAGTTTAATGTTAAAATCATCAACCTGTGACGTCACACTCACAATGAAATTGTTTTAATTAGTATTTACGTTGACAACAACAAGGAGGGTCTGTGGTTGTGGTCAGAAATATTAATATGTATAAAGAATAATAAAGTGTTGCTGTGTGTGTTTGCAGACAAAAAGTCCGAGGTTAACAAAAATTTTGGTTCTCATAATATATTACTTTTAACTTTGCTCAAAAATCTGTAAAATAAATAACACAAAAACAAACATTAACTGCATAGAATGAACCACACACACACACACACACACTCACACACACACTGCTCTGTAGCAACTTGACTGTTAGGACAGAGAGTGTGTGAAGAACAAGTAAAACACACACAAGTTTCTGCAAAAATAATAAAAAATTCAAACTACGAGTCTGAAAGTTTTAAGGATGTTCTATGATACATCAAAAACTTTTAACAGAAGAAATAAGAAATTAATCAATGCATGATGTTAATCATCCATAAATGTGCTGGTTTTAAAAATATTTTAGTGTTTTTGTGTTATTATTTTGTTGGTATTTGGTCAAACAGTTGTTAAACAGTATCAGATTTCTAAATACTGAAAATGCAATACTGAAAGACTAAAATTGAAAAGTCACCAGGTGACCAATGTCTTCTATGTGAAATTAAAATTATTAAAATGAAGTTGTTTGATTTTGAATCTTTAATTTCATTAAATAAATACGTTTAATGTCTGATTTAAGAGTAAGTCCTGAACATCTTGTTGCTGTCGCTGGTCAGTCGGCGGGAATCAAACGTGTTCACGTGTTTTACATCAATGCTCATCTTTAGTTTTCTGAGATTCTAAATTGTTCTGTTTCATTCTTTAGATTTCTGCACCTTACTCCAGCAGGAAGACGACGGAATAGACAACGGAACTCCTGAAATTCAATTAAGGATGAATAAACACCTTGTTAAGGTCTGTCCACAGGGGGCAGCATTTTTTCATGGTTTCATGGCACTAAACTACGTAAAGGTAAAGTTTCTTATCAATCAATCTTCAAATCTGTTCTGATTTGTTTTTCAGCAGAGTCACCATCATCTCCTCCTCTTCCTCCTCCTCGTCCTCCTCCCCCCAGCAGCCACATTAATTAACTAATGTTTCTGTGACTCATATAGTAACAGTGAAAACCTTTCACACTGTCTTGAAAACCTGACCTGGTTTCCCTGTGTCACTCCTTTATCTAAGATTATGGCCTTTTCCTTTCAGTGTTTTCTCAACTTTTTCTGTAGCAGTGATTGGACCTTGAAACTGTCCCTTAATACAGTCTTCCCCAAACTTTTTTGCGCCACGGACCTGTAAAATGTCTAGTAATATTTTCATGGACCAGTCATTAAGTTGTGGCAGATAAATACCGCTTAGAAAAATTTAATTTCCAGTATTCTGAAATATTTTCCTACCTATAAAATCTTCCTACCCAAATTAACTGCGCATGGGCACAACAAAGGTTTCTCAAGTGAATACAGCCTATAACTTTCTGCTACCAGACTGGTATAAAAAGTTAGAATCTTGTATTTATCCATCCATCCATCCATCCATCCATCTTCATCCGCCTATCCAGAGCCAGGTTGCGGGGCCACATTCGGAGGAGGGATACCCAGACTTCCCTCTCCAGAGACACGTCCTCCAGCTCATCTGGGAGTATCTCAAGGCGTTCCCAGGTCAGTCGGGCAACAAAGTCGCTCCAGCTTGTCCTAGGTCTTCCTCTGGGTCTCCTCCCAGTAGGACATGACCCAAACACCTCCCGTGGGGGGCGTCCAGGGGGCATCCGATGTAAATGCCCGAGTCACCTCAACTGATTCCTTTCAATGTGGAGGATTAAATTTCCAGTGTTCTGAAATATTTTCCTACCTATAAAATCTTCCTACCCGAATTAACTGTGAATGGGCAAAACAAGGATTTCTCAGGTGTACCACACCTACACCTTTCTGCTACCAGACCAGTATACCTGTATACCTGTTCTGGTCCACGGCCCAGTGGTTGGGGACCACTGCCTTATTATACATGCCTGATTATACTGCCTTATAAACCAGGTGGTTAAGAAAGCGGACTTGAGTTTGCAAGGGCCGTGGTTTGAATCCCCCTACTTCCAGGTTACCACTAAGGTCCACTGAGCATGGTACTGTCCCCACTCACTGCTCCCCGGGCGCTCAAAGCTGCCCACTGTTCACTTTGGTGATGGGTTAAAAATAGAGATCACATTTCGGTGTGTGCAGTGGTGTGAATCACAATATCACAATGACAAGGAGTTTCCTTTCCTTTCCTTCCATGTTCTCACTGAAAAAAACACGGAAAACTCAGGAAATAAGGATATGACTTCCATTTGATCCATATGGCTAGGATTCCATCATCAATAATGCAACTATATTTTCTCTGTGAAGACAACCAGAATAAACTCAAAATCATTAATCATCAAAGTCATTAATACAAGATTCTAACTTTTTATACCAGTCTGGTAGGAGAAAATTATAGGCTGTGTTCACTTGAAAAATCCTTATTAATTCAGTTAATTAATAAGGATTAATAAGGACAGTTAATTCAGGTAGGAAGAATTTATAGGTAGGAAAATATTTCAGAACACTGAACAATTTTATTAAGGGTTATTTATCTGCCACAACTTAACAACAGGTCCGTGAAAATAGTATGAGACATTTAACTGGTCGGTGGTGCAAAAAAAGGTTGGGGAACACTGGTGTAGATGATTTAAGATGAAACACATTGACATGTAGATCAACAACCCTGTTCTGTGTGAAGTGTGAATTTACCTCCATGTTGTAGCGATGTGGCTGTAAAAGACAGAACAAGGAGGTAAACAAAGAAGGAGGAGGAAGACAAGTTGTCGCCGCTCACGGTTAATCCGTCGGGGCTTTGCCCCCCGTGTTGATCCTCATCCCTGAGAACAAGAGAGGGGAAGAGAAAGAGAAAACCAAAGAAAGATGGAAATACTTTCATTACTTTCATTTGTTTTCCTACAATTATCAAGTCGAGTCATTAAAGACACAACATTTAATCGCACGTCATCAGAACGATCTTGGTGAAGGTTTCTTTTTGTTTTATTGCTTTTTCTAGAGGAGACTTCCAGACTGTTCACTGACTGTGTTGGTGTTCAGCCAAAAGAGATATTGATATAAATATGAAAATACAGATTTAAAAAAAAAAATAGTAACAAAAGTCACAAATTTGATTGATTCTACATCATGATTTTTGTGAAAACAGTCAGAAAAAAGCAAAACACCGACAGACGATCACACATTTTGTTATAATGTATGGACAAAAACCCAGAGGTCACTGATCATCCATACGAACAGACAAACACACAGATTCACAGGGGCTTGAACATGAAAAGATCACAGATTTGTAACATGTTTTCTTCTGAGAGACAGAGAGACAGAGAGACAGTGAGATAGAGAGAGAGACAGATCTTGAGTGCATGCCTACAGCTCGGGCGTATAAAACGTTGCTCAGCTAAAAATAAATAAAATGCTCCAGAGAGAGGCGAAAAGCATTGTGCGCTGTGAGTCACGACCAGGAGGTGACGATGCCCTCCCCCCTCCCAACACACACTAACACACACACACACACACACTTAGTTTGGAGTCAGTCCAGTTCTTAACACAACCACATGAAGAAACTTTAAACTGATCCTGGTTCAGGCTGTGCAGACCGTGTCAGCCCAGTCTGAAGATGCGACCATAAAGATGAAGAACTACAGGTGAACGACACTGTCTCGGTTCTGCTGAGTCATCTTGACAGCATTCACAAAATTTTTAGGCGGTCTTTGAGTTTCACAGAGTTGAACATGAGCAAAGAACTCAAAAGGTTCTCCAGCACATGTCACAAGTCAGGTCAACGCTGTAGTTCTTATGGCTCAGGTGTGATGTGAATTAAAAAATTAAATAAAACATTTTTTAGTGTCGTTAAAATACTCATAGAGATTTTTAGGAATTAAAGAAATAAAATGCAGAACCCTGACATTTGCATCATTGATACCATTACAATTACACTGCACGCTTTCAAGGAAGTGATACAACTAGACAGATAGATAGAACTTTATTAATCCCTCAGGAAATTATGGAAAAAGAAATATGGAGATGCTGGGGATTGAACCCAGGACCTCATACATGCAAAGCACACGCTCTACCACTGAGCTACATCCCCTACACTTCTTCCTATAAACTTTCCTGAACATATTTGACATAACTTAAACACCAAAAGATCACTGCAGCTTGTCTTCAGAATGGTAAACCCACATTTTAAGCCAGAGCTTCATAAAGTCACACACGTTCATGAATTACTCTACGGTTTAATGAGATGTTCACCTCAGTTTTCGGGGACAAACTGCACAAATCAGAATGAGTTGATATAAGAAATAGAAATTACGTTTTTAGACAATTACAGAAATTGTCTTTTGCCGGGTTGCAGGGGGCAGCTGACACCACCCAAATGACACTGCACCATATTGTGAGCCTTCCTGTGGTGGTGAGCCCTCAAGAAGTTCTGTGCATCAGGACGGTGCTATGCTCAGAGCACCTCAGTGGAAACCTAGCTGGCGGATTCGAACCTGAAGCCCTGCGGACCCAAGTCCACTACCTTAACCACTGGGCCACCACTGTCAACACATTTTCAGAAATAAATATGGGATTTCGACAAAAGTTCATACCAGAGATCTCTAGTTGAATGGCGTCAGAAGGAACCGAGAAGGATCTACAGCCTGGTGTGGATGAAAGGTGCTGAGCAGAGAGTAGAAAGGATCGTATGAGTGGAGATGAGTGTGACGGGTAAAACAAAACTGAACATGGCTGTACAGTTGAAGAGACAGAGTTCAGACGCTGACATTTTTTCTGGGTGTGAGCGAAAAGGACAGAAATGTAAATGTAAATCAGTGGAGAAGATGCTGAATCTGAACACAAGTTTAAGAGGCAGAGCTGAGATGATTACAATAACTTGAGGTATTCACGAAAAAATCAAGAGAACTGAAGTGATGTGGTGGAGAAACGGAGCAGGGATGATGAAGGTGAACCTGCCGGGCTGGAGTAAGAGTGTAAGACAACATAGAAGTACTAGATTGACAAGAAAAGGACAAGATGCTGGGGTGGACAAGGAGAAAACAACAAGGAGAAATTAAAGGAGAAGAAAAAACACAGCAGAAAAAGATGCGCTGCATGGAAATAAGCGAAAGGAAAGAAGAAATAGATAAAAATTAAAGTTTCACAGGAAGCAAAAAATTGATTATCATATGGAAGTAATTTTAAGGAAGACAAATAAATAGAATTCACACTAAAAACTGTTTTATGAATTATCTATAACAGCTGCGAAAAACAAATGATTTCCACTTTACATATTGCAATTTTAACTTCTTTATACAACATTGTAAAAAAAAACCCAAATTTCTCAATAAATGTAAATACTTGATCAGACCAGGCAGCGGCCGTTTCCACAGCCCAGAACAGTGCAGAACAATCCAAGTTAATGGCAAGGAAGAACTGCAGAGCGAAAGGAACCTTTAATGTAAGTGTTAAGTATTTTAATGGATTTTGAATAAAAATATAAAAGGTCATTTCTAATAGTAACGGTAGCAACTGTGCAATTGTGCTGAAGGAAAAATCTCAAACACAACGTTCTTCGCCGGTTGTGACAAACAGGAATCTCTCCTTCACCACAGACTCAGTTCAGTCAAGATTCCAAGCAACTTTCAGGTCACTGTCTGACCACATCCTATGCTAATTTACATGCCACTGTGTCCCTGGAAATACCAGGGTCCCTACTTTACCATCAGTTACCAGAGAGAAATGCTGTAAATACGAGGTACAAGTCACAGTTCTGAGCTCAACATCAGTGCTGCTGAAGTTGCTGGTCTGACTAACTTGACTACGATGAGACACGTCTCTCAGATGTCTCAGATATGGTTTATGGTATTTGTATATTTAAACTGTTGCACCATGTTCGATTTATTCTATTTTATAACTCTCTGAGGGAAATACATTTCAATCAAATAGAAACCTTTAAAATAATGATGCGCACATTTTTTTCAGACTCTTCTTCATCCGATTTTGTTTAAGTCAAAACTAAATAAAAACATTGGAAAAGAACTTTAGTCGGCAGTAGTGTTCCAGTGGTTAAGGAAGCAGACCTGAGTCTGTGAGGCTTCAGGTTCAAATCCCCAAGCTGCCAGAATGCCAATGAGGCGCTCTGAGCAAAGCACCAACCCAACCCACAAAACTTGCAATGTGATTTAGGTGGACGCAGCCGCCAGTGCGACCAAGCAAATGAAGGTAAATGAACAAATATTCTTTAATAGAAAAAAAACAGAAAGAAATGTGTCAACTTATAAAGTACACACTGTATATTGGGGGGAAATCCAGATTATATTTTGTTAATGGCATGAATAGCATTAATTGATTTGTGAACATTTTCTCATTTTGTCAATTCGTTCTATGTCTTTTTTTACGAAAGGGTGAAACTTTTAGAAAAAATGTAGAATTTATTATAAGGACCGAGCAATAAGTTTGTACTTATTATATAATAAGGTGATTAGATACTAAGGTTAAATCTTTTGTAACAGAGTATCAGAGTGGAGAAGTGAAAAAGTAATATTTACTAATCTGAAAACATGATTTGAAACTAAAAGCGATGTTCCTTCCCTAATACTCCAAAGTATATGTTTAATAAAACATTTGTTTCAGAAGTTTTCCAGAAATATACGATTTTTCTACAGTATTTCTGAAATATAAGTTAAATTTTTTTGCCTCTCGGCTGGTGTTGCAATTGTACTCATATATGACATATATATTAAACTCTATAATGTCTCATGTTTGTTACTTTTACACTGGCAAACACTAGAGGGCACGCCATTCTTGTGCACCAGCGTCTGCTTCTCTTATAGGTCATACTTTTATTCATCCTATGACTGGTGCGACTTATAGTCCAGATAATACAGAAAATATATGTTGTAAAATTCAAAATATCAACAAAAACTTAATCAAAACATGATAATTAATGTATGCAACTGAATATTGCAGCATTTATTTCCAGTATTTCCACGTCTGAGGAGAAGGATGGGGCAGAGGCAGAAGAGAACCAAAACCAAAAGCGGAGAAACCAACCTTCAGAAAACATGTCAGCATTTCACCAAAAACAAACACACTATTGCAAAGATAATGCAGAATCACTGAGTTGTGATTTCACAGCAGGAGCACAAGAAGGAACGAGCTTCTGGAAATTTCCAGAATGAAAACCATAATCAGAGACGTGTAACATTAACTGAAGAAAAATGCAAAAATAGACGTTTGGTTGGAAAACAGGAGGAAGCCAAGGACCTATCCTATACGTAATACTAGTAGGTTGGTTGGTCTAGTTACTAGTTACTAGTTACCTTGGGCTACAATCCATGGTACGTAAAATTTATAGTTGAAACAAACAATAACCACACACCTTCAGTTTGAACACAGAACTTCCTACAACCTCCAAAAACCCGGTGTTGAACGCAGAACAATTTCACTCATGTTCCCAGTCATTGGAACACAACAGCGATCCAGCATCAATATTTGATATTATCAGTGAGATTTTTTTTGTTTTTGATTTTTTGTGTTGTACATATGCCTGAGGGAGGTAGAAACATCTGAAATAATGTCTCATGTGTCTTCCGTCTTCAAAGCCTCTTAGACTCAAATCAAACTGTGATGTCATTGCGCTATAAATAGATTTGGTCACTGGTTTATAATATTTAACGTCAGAGAACTATTGTCTATGGACACTTGATGCGTGCTGTGATTTTCTCATGCACGGACGGAGGAACGGTAAAACCTACCAACGCACTGTTTGAGGTTAAAGCCCCGTTGGCTGATGCTGAAGCTGGGAGTGTGTTGATCTGGGACCTGTGCAGCAGTGGTTCCAGAGGAATCAAACCGCCCAGGAGGTAATGCAGACAAAAAAATACTATTGTTTGAGTTCAATGGTGAAGCCATGATCATTTTCTGATGGCACATTGGTTTTTTTTTTACCACATTAAAAAGGTACACAATTAATGTAAAAACAAAGTGTGTAGAAAATTATATTCCTTATTAATGTGTCTGCTCAGGTTTATGTTGCTGGATTTTTGCAATTTCTTTTTTGCAATAGTTATATTTATTTTGGTTCATGAATTATTATTTTTTGAGGGGCGGTGGTCTTCTCATTTCTGCTGATCTGATCTGACGTCAGTTATGATATACACCTTTTTTTTCATATATACCTACTTATATATCTATTGCTGTGGTGTTTTTTTTAATACACTTGACTTTAATTGAAAATAATTGAACCTGCACATTATTATAGTTATATTTGTCATTTTTCTGTTTAATCTCAAAATAGAAAAATCCAACACATCCCTTTTTGTGTTACTCTTCATATATCAGAGTTAATGTTATGATACAGGGATATTAGTTGTTAGTTGGAAGAATTAAAATAAAATAAGATGTAATGGTTGTTCTGTCATTCTGAGGAGACCAAAAGCACCAAACTGAATAGAGTCTTTATAGAGGACATACATTAAGAAAAATCTTTTTAGATATTCTAATTCTAATATTTACGAAAGTTATATTCAACACACACACACGCACGCACGCACGCACGAAACCAATTCCCAATACATCACGTCATAATACTTCAACAGGACACACGACATGTCAACACGTGGACACATTGTCATGACGCAGCTTGACTCCTTCATCCATCGTAACCATCGTCAACGTTTAAAATTTACGCAGGGACGTATATCACCTGAACGCACCATCAAATGCTTTTTTTGCGCCGTTGTGAATTACAGTACATCTTGAGTTAAGACGAGCAGGTTTTCTGTCTCAACTAGTCAACAACAAAATGAATGTAAACTCCTCAAACTGGACTTATGGGGCCGAGGGGGTGTGGCCTGGCGTACAGGGCATTGGGTTCGAATCCCCCAGCTGCCAGGTTGCCACTGAAATACTTTGAACATAGCACCGTCCAGACGCACATAACTTCCAGTGGGCTGATCAAGCACAAGAAGGCTTACAGTATGGTTTGGGGATGGTGTGATTTGGGTGGCAGTTGTGGGGATTGCTGGCCCAGAGAGCCGGTAGCGAATAAGAAGATGAAAATGAATTAATGAATGGATGAACTTCTCTAAAAATTAGCTTTTTGTCTGGTCCATTCACTAATTGAATTATCGCTTTTTTTGACATTACCACGTGGCTCAAACGCAACAGAAAGACACTAGTACTGTTCAAAGGTAACTAAGGATTGTACTCTACACTACATACGGCAAACGAATACTCTGAGTGGATGAGTACTGCTGTTTTGACTTGACCGAAGCTGGCGTGGAACTCAAACCTTCTCTGTCGACAGTGTATCGAAAAAGTTCGAGTCCAATTAATCGATTGATTTAACATTTGGAAATCTAAGCCCAGAGAAGGTGATACTGTCGATAATTGTGCGTAGAAGATGGAAGGTCTGTGTAGATCATTTCATCCAAGGTTCGAGAAACCTACTGAGTCAAGATGAAGAGAAAATAAGATGAGATGTTCACGGTCCAATCTTCCTCCACTCAGGTAAATATATAGTCTCTATAAGTCTCTCTCCACGGAACTTGTTCACGTTTCCACACTAATTGGTAGCAACAATTAAAGAAATTACGGGAAATTACGCAAATGGATTTCGTGAAACACAACTTTTCTTCTACTATTGATACTTAGAAAGCACAAATATAACGTGTGCATTTAGGTTACAAAGGGGAAAAAAAAATCTTCAGCACAAAAACTGACGGAAGATCCGCTGACGCACAAGAATTATAATCGTCGTGCGCAAAATGCAATTTAAAGGGTGATTGTGTTTTACGTCATCGTCGTTTTCAAACGCGTTTCAGGCCGGGCAATTACCTGTCTCGGGGTGAGGACGAGGGAGAGGACAGGAGGAAGGAGGAGCAGGAGGCAGAGGAGGTCGATCGATGTCCCATTCTGTTGCAGTGTCCTATAGGTGGAAACGTCCAAATGTGTGGGTCCCAGTGTCTCCACCCGGGCGCAGCAGCAGGAGGTTCCAGTGCAGCATCAGTGTCGTCAGCAGCAGCAGAAAGAACTATTCCCATATTGGTGCCTTCAGGGTGACGTTTCTCACCTGCATCACAAAAGACAGGATTGAAAATTAGTCTTTTTTAACAACTTTGTGTCTTTCTATATGTCTCTGCCTCTACCGGCCTGAAGGACATTTGACAGTGAGGTCATTAAGGACAGGGTGATATGGATGAGAGGAGAGGAGCTGGGGGGAACACTGCGTCGTCCAGCTGCAGACCCCAAACTTCAGCCAAATGCGTAAAACCGCACGTTTCTGTTGCGGCTTTTTACGCACCAAAAAAGTAGAAACAAAGGTGCAGTGACGTCACAAATAAACACTCGAATGAACAGAGGAGGGATACGTGATGTCATCTAACAAATAAAGTCATGTCACACTATCAAACACACACACACACACACAGACATCCCGCTTCGAACACAATGGGTTAGTCGACACTGTGACTTTACGGTGATACAGGTCACAATAATACGGTTTTCTTTCAAGGTGGGGAAATATTTAAAGAACTGGGAAAGTATTTCATGATACATGTGTGATCTTTTCATACTAAAGTTTCATACTCAAGTTAGGACCGTAATGAATGTTCCCATATAGATCCCAAATCGTATGGAAGAATTTGGTAACTTTTACGCACAGCCCGTGAGAGGCCTCATCCGATCACATGGGTTGGACAGTGAATACACATGGACAAGACTTATATTTAATTTAACTCCACGTGAATTTATTTGGACCCGTCTTCTAGGGGACATTGACCCTTTTATATCTTCTGTGTCAATCTTCCATGCATTGTATCTGACTTTGGATTTTTGTGCATTGGACGTACATACGCCAACGCATTACGTTAATGTTTTAAGGTGCGTTAGGTCTGTTCGGTCAATTCAATTTATTTTCCCTTACTTTAACGTTCAGGGACGGGACCGAACTCATCTGCTCGGGTCACTTTCTGTCCTTCTGATGGGCTTTTTGCCGGGGTTCATGATGGAAGAAACTGGAGAGGAACTCCAGGGATCGTCAATCAGAGAAAACTTTAGAATTGATAGGTTGCGCATCCTGCCCTTACAGATCTGTTCGCGTGTTTATACAGGTTGTCAAGAGTTATTGGGAGTTAGTTGGTGTGAGACTTAAACTGGAAAGCTGGTATGGGACGTATCATAAACTCGAGGGGGATCACTGATGTTGGGATTTTGGTTTTGGGTGAAGGGATAATCTGAGTTGGAGTGGGTCATACTGTAGCAGGGGGCTTAGAAATGCTTCATGTCGACACAACTTGATATGAGATAGATAGATAGATAGATAGATAGATAGATAGATAGATAGATAGATAGATAGATGGGTATCGTGTTTATAAGCGATGACGTCGGGGGGTCCCGTGTGACGTCCAAGTGGCTCTTCATAAATACACACACACTTTGCCCCACGTGTGCAACTTGTTCATTGCCAGGGTGTCCCCGTGTTTACACTCTCTCCTCGCCCCCGGGGCCACCTCCACTGTCTGCGGGACAGGCGTGTGTGAGATAAAACAAAAGTTGTCTTCAAAGGAGTGGGTCTGCTTAGATGTTTGTTAACAGAAACAACAAAATAAAGTTGGATAATTGGATAATATCATCTGTACAAAAGACGGGGAAAAAAAAAACTCGGGTGCGACAAAAGTAGAAGAACACACACAAACAAAAGGCTGAATTGCAACCTTGATATGAACGCCCTTGCAATGGCAATGCTCCAAATGACAAGAGTAAATAAAAACAATATAATAAAAAATAAAAATAAAAACGCCGATGGTTGGAAAAAAAAGCCGTAAAATTGTAAAAAAAAAAAAAAAAAATTCCAAGAGTGAAGCCGACTTCCGAGGTCGATGTCTCGGCGCGTAGATTGCGCCCTCCACAAATGCTTTTTGGGGTAAGGGCTTCCCAGATTAACAGTTATGAACAGCAAGCCCAGACCGCAAAAAGATTCGTGAAGGACATGATCATCATCATCATCATCATCTGCTGATGCTACTGTTGTCCACCGGAGACTCCGTGACACCCCGGGAGCCTGCTCTCCTGCTCTGCCGTCAACGTATCTCCAATCCCCGGCTCGGTTGATTGCATCTCCAGCCCTTGGCAACCCGAGGCGAGTGAGTCCCTCCACAACACGCGCGCACACACAAACACGGACTCGCAAACACACTAGTAAAAGAGGAGGAGTAGGTGATATATGGAGGATGGAGAGGAGAAACACAGAGAGACTGAAGGAGGAGAGGGTTCTCCTGCTGCAAAGACTGCCGCTGCCGCCGCTTCTGCAGCCCGGCACTGTCCATGGTCCTGACGCTCTCATTACCCACTTACTCCTCCAGCCTGAATTCTCCCCTATCCTTCACAGCCGTCTCCCCTTCCCTGTTCCTCCCCTCTCTACCTGCCCTCTCTGGTTCTCCCTCTCGTTTCTACCCAGCTTCCTTTCCCATCTCTCCTCACTCTCGGATGTGCAAAGCCCGTGTGATCACTGAGAGCTGTGCATCGATGCGTTTTGTTGTCACTGTGCTCTCTCTCTCTCTCCCTCTCTCTCACTCTATTCTCCCTCTCTCACTCCCTCACTCTATATTTTTCTCACTCCACCTATGGCAGAAGCGCCTGCTCTGTGTAGCTCCAGTTCTGGATGAGAAGGGAAAGCAAGGATGTAGACTGCTGGCAATAAATAAAGAGCAAGGAGGAATCTTATTGGAGGAAACTGAACCTCGTCATCAACCAATCCTAGGCGCGCTCATATTGGGACCCCCGTTTTTGAAAAAAAGAAAGAAAAAAAGGCAGGGTAGAATCACCAAATTTTGATATGTTCCAAAGGAAGGTGCGTTTTTTTACATTTGCATGAATTGGAATAGGAATAGAACGCCAGTTGCTGTTAATATCCGCTATATTTTTTAGCTAAGATGACTTTACGTGGTTCATATCTAGGTAAATAGCCATGAAATATGACATAATCAATTACACATGCCGACTGTATGCTGGCCAATGTTTCAAAATGAAGTGAAAACTACAATTAATCCAAATAAAAGCTATTTTTTGGTTGTTTGTTTATTTAAAGCCCTGCATATCAACAACATTTCAAGAAGAATAGTTCACAAATTTACTGAGGAGTCACAGTGCTGGGCAAAACACACGTGTCTGGGACCTGGAATAGTCATTGGTCACTTATCTAAACATCACCAACTTAAGTCAGTTTGGAAAATACATTTACGGACAGTTTAAATGTTCAGTAGTTTCATAAATTAACATTACTTTTAGCATTTATCAACGTCACAGTCCAATAGTTTAACTCACCTGTTGTTTTTTTTCCTCATGCAACTTTGCCATGATTTCTATAACAGTTGCAAAAAAAAGCATCTACAAAGTCTACTTCCCTTCTGGAGTTGCAACTTGGAGTGCATTGTATCGGGTCACGATTTGGTTCGGTTCTCGTGTAGTTAGTAGCAGGTCGGTAATGGAATAAACCCGTCACCTTCCTCCGTACGTCTTCCACCCTTCCTCTTCCTCCTATCTCTCCACCCCACTATCACTGATGAAACTGTCTGCATTCGCCTTGGCTGCCAGTATACCAGCTAGCACCTGGGATTGACTCGAGGAGATGGGGAGTGTTTGGGAAAAATGGCCATGCTGCGATACCCAGAATCAAAAGCCCCCCCCTAGTAGTCCCCCTCGCCCTTTTCTCCCCCTCGCTATGTTCTCTCTTGCCCCCACCCCATCGTTATGGGGGTATTTTTTTGTGTTGGGTGGTCTTTTCATTTGCAGCCCAGTCAGTCACGATTCTCCCCCACCGTCTGCACTGCATAGTGACTGCCTCTCCTGACGCAGCGAACGTGCACATCACTTATTTTAGCAGTCACGACTCGGGATTCCGCGCTGTTCAATCAAAATGATTCGCTCGCTATTTAATTAATGAACACAATGTTTCCCCTCGACTCCGTCTTTACGCGTTTTGACCGTCGAAAGATGATACATTTGTCAGGGTTTTGTCAGTGAGGAGGAGCGGGCGTGTGTCGTACAGGAGATGTTCCACGACACGGAGACACGGTTTCTGGAGGCTCTCTGTGCAATGTATGCGAATCTGGGGACAGATCTAAGGCAGTCGGGTGGTTTTAAAGGGGATGGGGAGGTGGGAATCGAACGCAGATCGTGTTTGCAGGAGTGCGCAGATGAAGTGGAGCCTGTCCATTACGTTTACGGTGCGCTTCCCTGCAAACTCCCAATCACGGAATGTACATACAGGGACACTCATGTCCCCTGTTAGAGTTCCCTTCTTGCTACTCTTTGCAAATGTCACCTAGAGTGACATTTGTTTGTCATATCAATGCAAATAAAATGTCACTGATCCCTTTCTGAACTGACAGCAGCAGCAGGAGGAAATGGCGGGACCGACATGAGTTAAGCCGAGTTAGTCCAACTGCTCCCTCTCTCACTGTGTTTCTCTCTCTCTCACTCACACATACACACACGCACACACACACACACTTTCTCCCCCAGCCTATAGCTTTCGATTAAATCCTTCAAACCAAACGGGCGGGAAGGGATGATGCTTATATTGTGTTTGGTGCCAAAGTGGCACATTTCTCAGCACAGAGAGATAAAAAATTGAAAAAGAGCCTTTCGTTACTTTGGTAAGATCTCTTCCAGCTTCCTTCCTTTAGATAAAAATGTCTATTGTTCAGAAAGACTGAGACAGAAGGAGAGAGAGAAGAAATGCCGATGTGATTTCGAAAAAATAGGAGAATACATTTGGCAGTTAAAAAAAACTACATCGTCACACGCTGGCCTCAAACCATATGCATCCGTAGATTCACAGATGTGCACGAAGACACGACAGGCAAACATCAGCACCAGCAACAGCTCAATACCGCCACTTGGTGTGTTTTCAGCACTACTGCTGCTGGACAGCTCCTGGGTTTCCCCACGCTGGTTTTCGTGCCGCAGCAGAAACCACATCTCCTTCCCTTCACTCCTTCCCTCCTCCATCTCCTACTTCTGCTCCTTCACCGCTGCTCCTCTCCTAGCAGGACTCCTCTTTAAACACACACACATACACACGAGAAAACGATAGGGAAAGACGTCCTTGAGTGCTGATCAGAGAAGGGTTCCCCTCGCTTTCGCAGTGAAACAGTGAGATGGGAGGAGGAGAAAAAAAAATAAAAATGCGATAGATACTCAACAGCGCCAACAGACAAAGGGAGTTTTTGCACTTGTTTTTTTTCCACCAAAAAGGGAGATTCCAACTCTGCAGGAAGGGTTGCTATGCTTCGGTTACAGTCAGACACGTCTGATAAAAAAAAAAAAAAAACGATTCCTGAAAAAAATGCATGCCGATGTTTTGTTGTTTGCATGAGACGGGGGGGAAAGGGAGAGGAAGGAGGAGGCAGGATCCGGGGAAACACAGACAAGCATGGGAAACATGCAAAACAAACATAAAGAAAAAGTGTGCACCGAATTAAAGACTGTGTGTCCGAGTCTCACTCACCATGGTGCAGGGTATTCGAGTCCTAATCTAGAGGAAGAAATGGAAGAGAGAGATATTTGAGATGTCAGTGAAAAGCAGCAACAAGAGTGTGGAAGGAATGCAACAGATTAAGGTCCTCCATTTGTGGTTATGTGGGCTTACAATGGCACGTCCAAGTTTGTTGAGGATCGCCTCCCTTTTTATACAAGTGATACCCGGCTGTCTATTTCTGGCGCACGATCAAAACTATGTTGCTATTTTTAGGTCTCAGTTCGAGGAAGGGGAGAAGGAAGAAAAAAAAAGACACTCACGAAAGGCTTCGCTTAGGAACGTTACGTGGAGTGCATGTAATGTAAATTAATTTTGCCTCTTCAACTCTGCACAAGAGCCTCGATTCCCCTCCGTTGCATCATTGCAGTGTTTTTTTTTTTCTTTTAGAAGCCAGTGCGACTCCTCCAGCACCACCTTCACCTCCTTCCTTTCTCTCCTGCCTTAAATCACACTAGACTTCCCCCCTTCAACAACTCAGAATGTGGAAGCCGTCGTCGCCGCCAATATCATCGACCATATCTGATGTCTTGTCGCCCTCTCCGGCAGCATCTTGTACCAGTGTCACTTCAGCAGCTGAAACTCATGAAGGCTAAAAAAAAAAAAATCTCAGCTTGAAAATTCTGATCAAGTCGGACTAAACGACGCTCCCGTGTGGATTAAACTCGACTGTAGAATGTAGTAGTTATAGCTTTGATGACGAGAAGGAAAAAGAAGAAAAAATAATAAATAAAAGAGGCCATTTTTTTGTTGAAGGGCTGCGTCAGTTACTAGGCATTGACGTCACGTTTAGATTCTCTCACTTTGCAGCCTGGAGAAGCTGATTACAGATGCTTCCCTTCCGAGACCCGGCATTTCAACAAATGCACAGAAAAGACGCGTGGAAAAATGTGACATGTAAGAATATGGGTGTGTAGGTTTTAGGGACGTGCAAACACGCTCCTGTAATGCTCCAATATAGGACCGAACCCCCTCCCGGCAGCGATGGTGTTTTGGTCTCGGGAACCAACCACTGCATCTTGAAGCTGTAAGAGGTAAACACTGTGGAGCGAGCTTCTCCCTTTTCCTCCTTCTGCTCCCGCTCCTGTCTCCCCTTGCAATATATTTACCGACCAGACCGTGCTCGTCGGACATAATACACCCACTGCACAAACAAACCTGTCGAGAAAAGACTATAGTGTGTGCATAAGCACAGAATATTAATGGCACTTTATGAGAGGGCATATAGGGAACTCTTATGTAGATGGAGTCGTTGGGTTAAAGACAGAGTTGGTTTGAGGTTACAGGGGCCAGTGCCAAAAAAGTCAGCACTGAGAATTAAAGGAGCAGGGCTGTGCCCGTGCTATTTTTATCCCTGCCTGTAGACCAGATGTATGCCCCGGCCACTGTATGTGTGACAGAGCGACCGTCTAGAAACAACCCCGGTTTTTCTGTCTGGTCATTTTGGCAAATATTAATGCTTGCTCTACTTATGTACCATACAAACACACAAATGTCCAAAATAATTCAAAATAGACATTGATTTGTCTGATATATGGTGAAAGATTTTCTCGGACACACCAGATATTTCCCGCTGATCCTAATTAGTTAGTCAAACTGGTATCATTGGGAGTTTTGCTTAAGGTCCTTACACCTGCAGTGACCAAAATCTGTCGCATGGTGTCGACAAACACAACTTGAGATGATCCTCTTCACGCATACACCCCCATCTCACCTTAAAAGACACTACAGCAAGTTTTCTTTTAAATATATATGTGTATTTATTATAATTGAAGGACGCTGCACGATTCACAACACAAGTAAATGTCGAGAGAAAGAACACAGACAACCATTTTCACCGATATACTTTGTGAACATACTTTCCTTACATTAAAGTTGCAGTTGGTTAACAAACAAGAGAGACACTGACAACAAAATGCCAGTGTCACAATGTGAAGTATCTAGTGAACCAGTCACCAAAACTATGATCAAAACAGAGATTGTTTGATTAAACCTGAGTTGATTATTCCTGCCTGAATTTCTGAGTCTATTTAACAAGCTTTGCAGAATGGAATAAACGCCCAAGACTTGCCGAAGACGAAAACACCAACAAATGAAGAGACAAGAGTGCATTGAGCCCAGTAACAACACGAAACAACAGCCCTAGAACTAAATTTACGCGGGAAGATCAGACGCTTCCATTGAAATACATTACATTTCAGTGGGTGTGCTGTCCATGGTGCTGAATTCAATTCATGTTGATTCCATGGGGAATCGAACCCAGGACTCAATGCTACCAAGGCAGTTGTACAAACTCCTAAACTGCTGAAACGATATAACTAAATTTTCGTGACCAAACTGTAACTGATGCCTCCAGGATCTTCTGACTGTATTTTATACTTTGTACACCCCAAACTCTGGTCACAGCATATCTAGGTGTCGTGTCGTGTCATGTCGTGTCATTTACAGGCGTTTACTCTCCGCCACGTAAAAGAACATCGTGTAACTCTGGTTTTCAACACGTGGCAACTGACGCAAGCTCCCTCGGGAAGGGTTTTTATAAATGGAGGACTGCATATTTCCACTTCTCTACACAGAAAGTAGAGCGAATGACAAAAAAAATGGCAGAAAAATGTTCTTCACTCTAACTTTACCTCGCGTTGTCTCTCGTGGTTGTTACTAGGCATCTGCGGGCAGGAGGAATAAGAGGATTCCCAACCCGTGAATACTCCCACGCGTCACCAAAACTTAAAAATACAGTCAGAAAATAAATCCAGTGTTTTATTTACAGCCTCGTCTCTTCGTTCTTCCTGAAATGGCATCACTTTCCCTCTGTCATCCCGACAGATTTCAGTCTGCTGTGATTTTACGCATTGAGATTCACTGTAGATATTTGGTCAAATATTAGCGACTCTCGAACGTTCTTCTTTTCCAGTGACTCTACGCAAGGTCTGGAAGGTGTCCCCTGCGCTGCTCATGTGACTGTGACTATTCCCATTCTTAAATGAAGCGCTGATCCCGCAGCCTCACATATTCACGGTCCGACTGCAAAAACTTTAACCCATTTCCACACACTGTCTGGATTAGAATACAAGAAAAGGCACGTACCGTCAGTACTTTCCTTCTTTATTTCCAACTGTATTTCAAAGACGGACGATGCCGGACGCAAAGACAGACAGACGGAGAGAGGGAGAGAGAGAGACATAGAGAGAGAGTGCGACAGAGAAAGATAGAGAGTGAAAAAAAGAATCAGGGCAGCCACGAGTCTCACCTTCTGCGTCAGGAGAATGGAGAAAGCGGGTCAGTCCGGTGCTGTGCCGACTGTCTCTCCAGTCGGAGACTAGGATTGTTAGGGGTATTTGCACTGAGGATTTCGGACACAGTTAAAAGGTCGTGGTCTTCAGGGTGAATGAGGGTATAGTGACGGTTGGGTGAGGTTGTAAATGGGAGGTAAGGGTGAGTGCAGGGATGTGGGGATGACACAGTTACTGATGTGAAGGGGGGGTAGAGGAGCTGATATAGAAACGTCCCGCCAAATCAGGAGGACTTTACGGATTTGGGGAGGCGCGCAACACGACTCACCTCGGTGCATTCATTACTCCCCCCCACCCTCCCTTCCTCTCCCTGTCTCTCTTGCTGTTTCTCACTCATTGTGTGTGTGAAAACCGGAAGTCGGATAAAGAGGGGAAAAACATGAATGAGACAAGAGAACCGGTTTTCAGCATTACATTTTTGAAAAAGAGGAACCAACAGAAAATATCAACAAAAATTAAGCAAAATGAGAAAAAAGGAAAAGGAAGGAAAGAAATAAAATAAGAAAAGAATGGACTAGGAGTGCAGAAGCCATTACTGTGACATCACACAGGTGGCTTTGGAAGAGTCTCAACAACGACCCCCCCCCTTCTGCCTCCCTCCCTTTCTGTCTCCCTCCCTGCCTCCCTCACGTTCCCTCTCACTCTCCGTTCCTCCTCTCCAGCAGAGTGGTATTGACCTGCATTGACGTCATTGCGTCATTAGGTATCCCTTAGAAACACTGACTTTCAAAAATAGTATCAAATTAATTCAGCTAGCAGAAAAAGGGGGGTGGTTCTGTGGATTTCGGAGTGTTTGGGTTTAGGATTGTTTATGTAGTGGGGTTCTGGGTCAAGTGATATGGGTGGGTAAGGCGAATGGCATCTTTTACTCTAACAACCTCTCCTAGCCTATCGCACTACTTGACACAAACTCATGGAAACATAGTCCACCATGATATTAGTTCCCCAAAGATCACCAAAGACGGAGTCTCAATGGAGGCGGTGAAAATAGAGAAAATAAAAGTTCCCAATCTTCAAGTTGACAAGTTGAGCATAAGTAAAGGAAAATGACTTCCGTGACAAGGGGGGAAGAGCAGCTTCAGTAATCAGGACAGACAGATTCATTCCTCTTATATTTTGTCTCTCTGTGGCTTAGTGTGTGGGGCTAAAAATATCACCCTGCCTCCAGCTGACTATGCTGAAAACCTTTTAACCATTTAACCCACAGCTTTTGAAGCCTGGGGTTTCAGACCAACCAGGTAGATTGACAGATAAACAGACACGCAGACAGGCATGGAAAAAAGCAGAGATAGATACGTAGGCAGATGTGCAGGCAAGCTAACAGGAAGACATGACGACAGGCACCAACAAACATCTTGCTGGCAAACAGATATGAGAGCACACGGGGCAGAGAAACTCGCCGTAGTATCAAGGTTGGATTAATAATGTATTCATTCAGTCAGAGTCCAGAGTCTTAAATAGTTTAGTATAAAACAGTTTCCCCAACCTTTTTTGCGCCACGGACCATTTAAATGTCTTGTAGTATTTTCACGGACCGGTCGTTAAGTTGTGGCAGATATATATCCCTTAATAAAATTTTATTTCCGGTGGTCTAAAATATTTTCCTACCTATAAAATCTTCCTACCCGAGCTGTGCATGGGCACAAGTAGGATTTCTCAAGTAAACACAGCCCATAACGTTCTGCTACCAGACCAGGGCAAGTAATAGCCAGATGGGGCCAAAAGGAAACATTATTTTTCTTTTAACTGTCCCCAATTTAGCCACAGACCAGTTCCTGTCCCTGGCCCAGGGACAGGAAGAGTAGCAGTAAAACATTTTTGTGGTGAGATCTTTGGTGTACCTAGGTTTTCTCTTGAGTCTTTACAGATTTGTCATAGTCAAAAAACAATACAAATAAGGTAGTGGCTGGTGGCTGACGGTAACCACAGAAGGTCTATCAAGGATCTAGGATCTATATCAAGTTCTAACATAAAATGGATGTGATTGTTTTTGGGTGGAGAAAGAAGAGTGTGTGTGATCAACAAGACTATTTACGCAGAGCCCAAACTTACAATTTTAAGTAAAATCTTCTATGGCAATGTAAATGAAGGGCCCCTGTAGTCAAACTGTCCTCAGTTTTTACTTTGTCCTCCTAGAGAAAATTTTGCAAAAGCTATGAAAACCTATGACACTTATCTATACCCTGAGGAAAAGACATTCTTTAGAGCAATCAAAGTGAAAATACATGCTTGGACAAGACAGGTCCATTAGATGAGAACAGGTTGAAGGTACAGAAGATATTAAGCAAAGAGTCTGCAGGACAAGTAGGGGACATGCATGGGCGAAAATGCATCACCTGAGACGTCATTGCCACCAGTGAAAGTCACGTAGCTTCTAGTAGTCGGTGCCAAATCTGACGACAGAGAGATCCTGGGTGTGACTAAGACACAACATGGAAAAACAGTGTGCTGTCCTGCTTCCGTCCTCCATAATAACACATGAGTCAGTCGGCCTGTAAGGGCGGATACTAGTCGTGATAACAAAATGAAAATAACTTTGGCTTTTATCTGCCCAATATTTTTTTCAAAACCTTATTAATACAAAAATACATTTCAAAACATTCGCCTTGGATTTTTGAAAAATACCTCAATTTGGTGCATCACTTCCTTAGAACTAGTTCAGTTCTCAAAATTCACTTCAAATGGCATAAAGATTTAGAACCATCGTCAGTTCCGTAAAAACATGACGGCATTGTAGTGTGTTTCAGAAGGTTTGCTAATGATCAAGCATTCAGGTACCATATAAATGAACATCTCAGATACTACCAACTTCATAGACAAAATGGATGCCAGCTTGCTTAGTCCATATGCTAGGTCAACAGATGTAAAATGTCAATGACTACTGTAGAATCAAATCCTTCAGCTGATGTCTTCAACATACCTTGTTGACAAACTACTGTAATTTACATTTCTTCGCCGTTTTCATCGAATTATAAAAATGACTTGGAGTCAAAGCAAAGTCCTACTAGGTCTAGGTGAACACAGCTGCGGTGTCTATGTAGGGGTGTGTATGAGAGAGTGTGTACACACTGGTCCTTTTAATTTGTTTGATGTCTTCTCCCATCTGTCCTTTCCATTCTAACTAGTCAGAGTCTTTCTAGGAAACAGTGGGTGTTTTGGTTTGATGTTTACTGCTGGGGCCCTGAGGATGGAAAGGCATATTTGCAAGAAGGACCGCCTTAAGGGTCCTGTCCTCTAGGACAACCTGCCAAGTGAAAGGATAATAGAGGGTCTAATATAGAAGTAAACAACGCACAATCCATTATTTCTATAGGAAGTAATATTACTGTATTTATGAGGTGCAGGATTACAGTATAGTACAGTTTAACTCTGCACTGTCCAACCACATTATGGTACAGTATTACTCAGCGCTGCCAGAGTAGTAGAGTATTACTTTGCACTTCCTGACCACTGTATTACTCCAGTCTGTCCAAACACAGCATAGTACAGTATAACTCCACGTTACCCAAACACAGTACAGTGTTATGCCACGCTGTCCAAACACAGTAGAATACAGTATTACCCTAGTTGTCCAAAAACAGTATATTACAGTATTATTCCACTTTGCCCAAACACAGTACAGCACAGTATTACTCCATTTTGCCCAAACACAGTACACTATTTTGCCACGCTGCTCAAACAGAGCAGGGAGCAGTATGACTCTGCATTGTCACAGTATGGTACAGTATTACTTATCACGTCCAACCACAGTATACTATGGTATTATGCCATGATGTCTAGACACAGTAGAGTACAGTACAACTCTGCATTGTCCAAACACAGTATATTGCAGTATTACTTATTGCTGTCCAAACACAGTATAGTACTGTATTACTCCAAGCTGCCCAAACACCTCCGGCATAAGGTACACCGTGTTATAATTGTGATGTTTGAGATACAACAATTATTTAGGTGCGTCTCTTGGTCTAAAAAATATGACACTTTTCATTGTGAGAGCGTCTGTGTTATTTCGTTATTGTTTAATATAGTATTAATTAACCCAGTCCAACACATGGAACCCTTTCATTTCAGCGTGTGTTCACAAAGACACATCACGGCCAGTTTTTGTTTGAATTTCAAGCCAAGATGAAGGACCCTGCGTGTCCTCCTCCCTCCCCTCCCCTCCCCCTATTTATTTTTCCATTTTTCCAGCCTAAATGATGTCAATGGAAGCGGAGCTTCAGAGCTATTTATAGACCCTCTCTCCCTCTACAAACACACGCCAGCACCACCACTGAGGTTTCCAGATCCCTCTATATCGCCCTCCACAGGCGACATTCTCAACGTCATGGACACTCGGTTGGAAGGTCTGCCACAAACAATGGAGAACCTCCCGAGGACAATGAATATTGATGACCAGCTCAGCTCTCATATGTCCGTGCCACCAACACCCCCTACTACTCTCTCCATTGTACCAGCGAGTGTGTATGAGTGAGTGTTTTCGCTCGTGCAGCCGCAAACGAATCCCAATTAAAACAAACTGGATCCGCGTGCGCCCCCTATGTTCGCCTTCTGCCACTGCTGCTGCAACTCTTCATTCACTCATCCAGTGCAGTCACTCGTTCATTCATTATTTCCTCCCCCATTCACTCACTCATTCACACGGATCTTCCGTCAGAGCCTATGAATGGAAGGGAAAACGGGATGAATGTGGGAATGACGCCTGTTCTCCAACTGTTGTTCCACGGGATTTCTTCTGAATCAAACACTTCTAAGACCGGGGGTTTCGGGAGGGTGGTGTTTTTTGCACTTTTAATTGGTGTTGGTGCGAGTGGGATTGGGGAAGGTGTAGAGGTGGGGGCTTTCACTGTAATACGACGGCAAGTCGGAACAGAGTGTTCTCTGCATGAGTTTCGCAAAAACTTAATCTCTCTGCCCCTCCCTCTCTCACACATACGACAATCACATGGTACTTACGTAACATGCGTGCGCGTACGTGTATGTTTAAACCACTCACAAATAATTGCACGCTTTCCTGCACGCTGCTCCTCAACGTAGAACTCATGTGATCTGCGTAAGAAAAATCCTTCTATTTCTGAAAGTCGACCGTGATTAAAAATAAACCAACTCCCTCCTCTTCTTCCTCCTCCCCCTCCTTCTCTCCCTTTCCATCCTGTATTCCCAACTCCATTCTTGGATTCAACAAATTCCAACTCTGTCCTTAATAACAGAGTTATTTGGTAAGGTTTGGGAAAATCAGGTGATCACACAGAGATCTTTTTAAGGTTGGGAGACAACGCCTGTTATATATAGATTCCCATATGAATCGCGCTATTCATGAGATTCCCTGAATGTCTTTACATTACTGTTAAATGCAGCATTTGAAAAGGTGAACAATGGGCTATCACGTGTGTGTAAAACAGATTTAATTTACGAATCTGTATGTATAGATTAGATAGTATATTGCTGCTGCTGCTGCTGCTGCTGCTGCTGCTACATTCACGTGCAGCCGCAGCGGCAGCGCCTCTGTGCTCCTGCTCAAGTTGACATGTTAACACTCACTGGCTGCTATATTTAGCACAGCCTCACAGTGCTGTTACTATTCCCAGCCTTGTACATGAGGGGGCGGTCTTTAGTTGTTTTTTTTTTTATGTGATAAAAGACTAAAAAGGGGGTGGGGGTGCTATTTTTCACAACTGATTTATTTTCTCGCCCACACTCTTCTAATTCTCTATCCCCCTTCCCTGTTGATGAGGGACAGAGGGAGAAGTACAAGAGGCTGTTGATGAAGTGGAGTGTCTATAAAAACACCTGTTTGGAATGATGACAACAACAGAAGTTCCGGAAAGAGGGACGCAGTGAACTTATATGTCACCCTTCAAAGAACACAGAAGAACTTTAACATTCACTGAACTTCAGTTCTTCTGATAAACTATCATTGATGAGCACTCACTCAGCACCATGGACAGTTCCATTTAAGGAACCTTAATTATGTAATATCGGTAAAATAGTTATCGGTTTTTCCTATAGATTTACTTCAGTTTTGGAGGCAAATTGCTGCATATAGGAAAGGAGAGCAAACTCCTCATCATTGCCACATTGTGATCCACACCACTGCACACAACAAAATGTCACCTATCTATAACTCATCACCAAAGTGAACAGTGGGCAGCTTTGAGCGCCCAGAGAGCTGTGGGTGGGGACGGTACCATGCTTAGTCGACCTCAGTGGTAACTGGGCAGGTGGTGAATATTCTGGACATTAGTCTGTTTCCTTAAACACCTGACCAACACTGGCCCTAAATGTATATCGGGATCGTTTAATATCGGCAAAGGTCGGGTATCCCTACTAATACCCAATAACGCGATCCTTCTATATCATAATTGAAGGCCAGGTGTTGGGATAATATAGGCAAAATCAGATATCGGCAAAGATCGATATACCCGCATATATATTGATCTTTGCCGATATCTGAATTTGCTTACTTAAAAAAACGATGGCAGTCCTACCGGTGCGATGATGAGAGTTGTTGCCCCCAGTTGAGCTGATGCCAGCTCTTTGGCCCCCTAATCTAAGACAGAGCTGGGTCACAGTGGTTTGGGAGATAATTTTACTGTTTCAACCCAAGACTTTTGCGTGACACATCTTGAAGGAAAGAAAGACAATTTTTGTCATTGTGACATTGTGATGTCACACCACTGCACACGACAAAATGTCACCTCTGCATACAACCCATCACCAAAGTGAACAGTGGGCAGCATTGAACGACTGGGGAGCAGTGGGTGGGGACGGTGCCATGCTCAGTGGACCTCGGTGGTAACTTGGCAGCTAGCGGTACCTTAGCCACTAAGCCACCCCAGGCCCTGGACACCACCAAGGGAGGATGTAGTGTATTTATCTTATTCAATGCAATATTAGAGAAACACCAAACAGAAAAAAATCGAATCACTTCTTGTTGCCAACCTTTACTCATCGAAGGGGGGAATAACCACCACTAAAGTAAGGACAATCTGATGTGTTTTTGATGCCTTTCCGCATCACAGAAACAGAATATGC
>JAFBJS010054593.1:181082-263294 GCA_016785265.1 Paraplagusia blochii | reverse complement strand
TGTATAAGAGACAGCGACAAAATGTCACCTCTGCATACAACCCATCACCAAAGTGAACAGTGGGCAGCATTGAACGACTGGGGAGCAGTGGGTGGGGACGGTGCCATGCTCAGTGGACCTCAGTGGTAACTTGGCAGCTAGCGGTACCTTAGCCACTAAGCCACCCCAGGCCCTGGACACCACCAAGGGAGGATGTAGTGTATCTGATGTGTTTTTGATGCCTTTCCGCATCACAGAAACAGAACATGCAGATACGGGTCTGGTAAAAGGCTTTGTTTTTTTATGTTGCTGACATCTTTAGCAACCAGAAAAGGTTGGCAATATAGTGAGTTCTGACAAGTGCTTCAGGTGATTAAATGTACCTTCCCTTCTCTCCTCACGTGCCAATACAGCGGTTCTTTTTCCCTTCTCTCTATTTGAGGGTCTTCGTTGCTTCCTCTGCTGCTGCCGCCCACTCCTCCTCCACTTGATTATTTTCAGCATTACTCCCCTGTTTGTGAGTGTGTATGTGTGTTAGCGAGCTGGTTTGCTGACTGGCTATGGGGCTGGTTTGGGAAATACCTGGTCACGATCAATGAGACAACGGGTTTACTCTGTTAAACAGCGCCCCCTTGCCCCGAATATTCCTCCTGTCCCTCTGACAGCACCAAGGTTAGACCTCAGACGCAACACAATGGCTCTGCATCATACACAGAATAATTAACTGAAGACATCGACATTGTAGTTTTTAACAAAACCACAATGGATTAAATGACAAAGAAATATGAACTACAACACCGAGAGCAGGTCGTTACTTGGCACAACAACAAAGTTTAATGTTCTAATACACATATTGTAGGACATCAGGTTCCGCTTGGTAGCAGTACTCATTCACACGACCACAAACACAAAGAAAGACAGAAACACATCATAAAAGCTTCAAGTGACTCGGTGAGGGTAAAAATAGAATCGGTTGCTTCGCCAGGAAAACCCTGGTTTGGAGCGCCCTCCAGAGGGAACACACTGCCACGACAACAGACAATAACGTTTCCTTCACTAAAATGATGCAATGCTATAAAGAACCTGTGTGTTATACTAAGTGTAAAACGAGAGATAATCGACCAGTGTTGTATATTTCGTGTATACTAACATAAAATAACATAGTTCGCCGTAAATCGTCAGGGCTAACTACTTTACTTCTAATTTCCCGCCTTACGGACAAGTTTTTTTTTTCATTTCAACCAACGTCGACGTGAAACACGACTAGAAACACGGTTATGGACAGATATTTTTTAAATAATGAAAGTCATGACAGGATAAGAATCAAACTCAGTTCTAATTTGACTTACATTGAGTGGAACGTCTTCCTTCGTGTCCTCAGATTCTTCTGTCCAAGCCCTTGTCGTTATTACCTCCTACGCTAGCATCACTGGTGTTCTTTGATGTCGAATACAGCCAAACAATAATAAACGTACTTAAAACCATGATTCTAGCTGCGATATGTCACATTTAATCTTCCAGAAAATTCTACAACAGCTGAACTTTATTACCTGTCATCAGACAACGACTACATGGGGCAGGGGAGGAAAAAAAAACATTACAAAAGGTTCTTTCTTCATATAATGCATTTGCATGAACCTTGTGGACAATTTTGAGTGATATTGTCTCACCAGGTATGAACAAACTGCTCCTAAGACTTATTTTTACATTTAAATGTAAATTTAGCTTAGAAAATGTGACGCTTGCTCTGTTGTAAAACTTTCAAGTCATCCAGGTCATTCAATACAAAAATAGTTACTTTCAGGGCAACTGGACATTCGTTTTCTTGAAGACGTTTCAGAGAGGTGAACAATCTTCAAGAAACCTACTAGGCCCAGTTGTTCTCCAAATAAACTTTAAGGTAGTGGTAAAACAATTAAATTTACCCTCAATATAACTTTTTTTTTGTAATAATCTAGGTTGCCTGCAAACAGCCTCAAAAGAATAAAAGATGAAGAAAGACATAATTTCAGTTCAATCATGTTTGCCAGTGGTGGCCTATTGGTTAAGGAACCAAACTTGGGTTCAGAGGGTTCCAGGTTTGAATCCACCAGCTGCCACTTTACTACTGAATTGCTCTGAGCATGGCACCGTCCCCACTCAGTGCCCTCAAAGCTGCCCACTGTTCACTTTGGTGATGGGTTACATGCAAAGGTAAAATTTTGTTGTGTGTAGTAGCTCTAAACATTTAACAAAACATAAAAATGCATTAGATTTTGAATGTCTTCTGTATTCCTCAGGCTGACAAAGTGGACAGACTAAGAGGTGACAGGTTAAAACCTTCATCTGGAGTTAAGAATGATGGGTAAATACAAGAAACAAGCATAATTCACTGTTCCATACAAGTTTATGATAAAAATCCAATAACACATCATCGTTTTATACAAAACAATAATCAGCCAATTCAACTGAAGCTCTAATAAAAAGAAAACAAGATTAAATAAAAATGTAGAAAGAAATGCATTCTTCAAAGGCTGCAAAACAAGAGGAGGGGTTTCATCTTTTCCTACAACAGTCTGACAAAAATATTTATCAATTAGCACATGGCAGTCTTTTGTTCCACAAAAATACACATGGTAGTATTTTGTTTTGTTTTTTTAAAAACCAGGCAAAGACGATTGACTGTTAATGTAAATATAGTTTACGCCAAGACGGACAAAGTCAGAATTGTAAATGTAGGTAGAAAAGTCTGAGACCTGGTATCTGACAGTTTGACGACAAGAATTTGACACCCGTCTACATAAAAAAACAAAAAAAAACAAACAAAAAACGAAAAACACTGTGGGCCAAGAAGTGAAAAAGATAGACGTTTTAAAAACAGGTGATGTCGAATCCAACTTTTGGTGGAAAAGACCCTAATGTGATGCAGTTCAATGAGCAATGACGAAGTTTTGCATGTGTGGCCTCTTAGTAGATCCGGCCCCGGCTTCTGTTCCCTCTGGCCCCGAATCCTCGTCCTCGGCCGCCCCTGAAGCCGCCACGTTCTTCAATTAAAAACAAGACACAAACATCAGAATCATGAATATTACTGTTTCTTTATGCGTTAAAAAGTCAGCCTAAAAGAAATAAAGTAATTCTGTCACATGTTATCTACAATTTAAAGTTGTACTGAAAGCTGCTCACCATAATTAAAATTGCCAATGGAGGCGCTGTATTTGCCACTGGGAGGGTTGTAGATTTGCCGTGCGTCTCTGCGGGGCAGAGGGGAGATCTGTTTTTTTATGCTGCCACCTGACGGCATCTCCTCACCTGATGGACGTTTGGGTCTGTAAATAGGATGGAAATAAAAACAAGTTTAGATGAAAAAAAATAAAAGATGCAGTCATTGATATCCAACCAAGACAATAAAGTAGCAGACTCACGCTACAGCTTCCGTCTTCTGAACCGGTTTCCAGGATAGTGTAACTGTGCTCTTGAATGATGGGGGGTTGTGGAAGAGGTCCTAAGGAAAGATTTTGAGATGATATAATATTCCATTCACACCACACTTACTGTACCTGATCATTATGTCAGTTACAATAATTTATCAATTAATCGTCTATGTGTAGCCCTATATATTTTCCTACCTTGATGAGGACGTTGATGTTGTTTGTGATCTTCAGGGCCACCACTTTGATTTTGTTCTGATTTTAGAAAAAAGACAAATGAAAAATTTCTTTCAAATTATTTTTTAAGGAAGCGCAGTGGACAAATTCCATTGTCTAAGATTTCCAGTATTGCCCTTAAACAAAAACACTGTCAAAAGTGTTGGTCACCTCTTCTGTCTTCAGAGCGTCTCCTGTCTTTCCCTGGAGCGCGACACGTAGCTGTCTTATGTAAACCTGCAAGCCTCTTGCAAAGTACTGTAATCTGTTGGTAAAATAAAAATGGTCATATAAAAAAAATGGTTGCTGAAGATAGTCTCAAACGCTTCTTCTCCAGTGTTATTGGTGTCATTTTCTTACCTGATCTTGAAATCTTTGAGGCGCTCAGCATCTACTTTATCAACAAGGAAGTCTGGCAGCTTCTTGCCCAGCTGATGAAAACTGTAGAGGAGACACTCCACGTAGCTGAACTGCAATTTAGGCTCCTCGCTTGAAGAGTTCTCCCCATTCTCAGCTTCTTCTGGTGGGAGAGGCATGAATTCCTAAACCAACAGAAAAGGAGTAAATAATTAATTAAGAAACATAAAACACCTTTACATTGTTAGAGAATTTTAGGGTGAAACCCTAAGATTAGAAGTTGAGTGCGTAACAGTCAATAATTAAAATCAGTGTGTGAAATTAGAATTTAACACCTACCAAAAGGAGTGAGGATTATTATTGAGCAAATTTATGACCCGTCTGAACACATTTTAGTTAATCTGTTCTCACCAGCAGCGTAGTAAACAGCGTGTTGACATTGGTCTCCAGCTTGTCCATGTCTCCACAGTACGGACTCATCTCAGCCAACAGCTTCAGTAGCTACACACAAACACACACACAGGGTCATCTGCATTGCTAATAGGAATAGGTGTCATGGGGTGCAGACTAATGGCCGTTTGCAACACGCCACCGTCTGACAGGTGGCTGCCACCCTGACTTTTACTTACTACTGCTACAACTGCTCACCAAATGCTAGGACATTAGGACTCAGGGCCTTAACACCAGCAGCCATCGCAAAAAGCTGAGCCACAGTCAAACACAATTATAGATAATTTGTTGTATGTTTGCTGACATTTACAGTAAACGACAATACAGGAAATTTGTAAAACCAAAGTGACTTTAGAGTAGGTCAGGCATGGGCAAACTTTGACTTGCGACCCACAAATGGGTCCTAGAATCAGACACAAGGGCGAGGAAGAGTGCAGATGTAGAAAGAAAAAAAAAAAGTTAACATTATACTTAACAATTGCCTTTCCTTTCCCATTCATATGGGGAACATGGGCATAATCTCAATGCAAATCAATTTTATAATCTTGAACAGTTTGACGGGCTGGATTAAAAAGCTAAACTTGTCTCATCTGGCCCCCAGGCCGTATTTTGCCCATACCAACTACTTAATAAAGTACACCAACATGGGATTAGAGTGTAGACGGAATCAAAACCTCGACCTTTCTTTGTGGGGACAATTTCAGAACTTAACTTACCTCCAGCTGAATATCCAGCTCAGCCACTGGACTTGTCAGAGAGCTGAGGTTGGGAAGCACATGTTCGCAGAAGTAAGTCACAAAGCGTGTGGAATGGACATTTTTCTGAAATAAGAAAGAGACATTTGTTTAATTAATAATAATAATATTTAAAATTAAATAGCAATATCTGCTTGCCTTTAGCAGAGACCCGGTCATACTCACAGAGAACAGAGGAAGGGCCTGACGTGTGCACTGCAGCAGGCGGTCAACGGTGTCGGTGTCAGCTGGGTTTAACGCCTGATCCAGGAAGGCCTGGTCTACTACACACTCCACCAGCTGCTGGCGGCCATGCACTGTTTGGGAGACACGCAGGCCTGACACCAGACGCATCAACAGCACAAACTCCTCCCCTGTCACATCTTCCAACACCTGAGCCAGACAGAAAAAAAGGGGAAACTCATTCAGGCTGATGGGTGGAGAAAATGGATGAATAACAAAGTACGATTAAAATTAAGAACATCAACCAGCATCAAATGACATATTCACCTTCTTTGTTTCTGCAAAGACGTACTCCTCCACCTCCTTTGTCATGACATCCTCTGGCAAGGTTTTCAGTTTGGCTGACAGAAACTTGATTGCTCTTTCCCGAACAATGTCTTCTCCCTGCAGGATCTGTGAAAACAGGCCACCAAGAGTACCTGCAGGACATAATCAGGAGAAGAGAGTACTTTGTGTAAACAAGAGTGCATACAATATCAAAAAGTAAATCTATACATCCCTGATACAACCTCTGTGTAATATGTAAATACCTACCCTTGGAAAATAGTTTAGCAAGTAGCAAGTTGAAAGATTAACTTACCCTTGGCATCTGTCTTGAATATAGAAAGCAGCGATGCATTCACTTGGTTGAATTCTGCAGTGTCGTCTGAAATTTAAATATAGTTTGAGATTTCTTTCATGTTCACAGTGGCCAAAAACCTTGAGAATGTAAGTAATCAGGAGAAAGATTGCTTGAGAAACGCATTTCTGAACCAATTCACTGGATACTACACTTACTCATACTTAAATAGTTAAATTGTGAACACATTGTGCTCATATTCACAAAATCAGTACCTGTCTGTAGAAGCTGAGTGAGAATATCTGCAACTCTAGGGATGTTGTCGCCAGTTGCAAATCGCGGAAGTTCCTTGATGGCCTGTCTCCGAATCTGGTAGACAGACAGAGGTGTTGTAGAAAAAAAACAAAAAGATCGGAATGAAGACAATTGTTAAAGGTGAAAACAATCCAACTGCAGGCATTAGAAATTCTAAACATAAAACAAGACATAACCCACACCCATACTTTGACATATACTACAGTATATGAATGGTTAATGTTGTAAACCACTTACAGACACATCTTCATCTTCACAAAGATCAAGCTGAGCATTTATTGCTGCATCTGCCAATTCCGGAAAGTTGCTAAAGAACTTGGGAATGAACTGTGCTGCCAGGCGCTTCTCTTTGGGACCACCCTTTACACCATCCAAAATGACTTGGTAGGCATCTTTGTGCTACAAAAGAGGAAAAGAAATCTTACTAAACATTGAGGTTTACAGTAGTGACAGGACAACAATCATGATGAATCATAATCAAAGTAAATCCAAATATTGTACTTTTTATTCTTTTATGTTTAAATTGATATAAAAGACACATTTAGAGCATTCACAGGGGACATGTGGTCAGATACTTTTAGGGCAACTTTGTCCACCTGACTAAAAGTGTCATTATATACAATTATTAAAGACACATATTTAGCGCAATTATTACATGTAACAGACGAAATTGAAGAAGCAACTCGATAAGCCTTAAGTCGAGAAAATATATTCTAATTTCTTTTGTTATGTTTATAATTTTATTTTGGGTCACATTGAAATAACATACAAATAATAGCCAAAATGTTTACTTTCTGACGATAGAGCTCTAATTGGTGAAAATTTGGTTAAAAGAGTGATGTATTTCCCAACAAAGGGTTAAAACTCGGATATATCTAATTGCATAATACGGTATTATAGTCCCATTGAACGTAAAGGTTGAGTGATTAAATCAATGAAGTACACTATAAGGATTGCCTCGTTCATCGTTTACTACGCTAATAATTCAAATAAATTAAAATGTAACCACTCTTTAGAAAAAATAGATATACATGGAGGGTCAAGTCAGGACCGTGTGTGTGTCCGGCGGGTCACCACTGAAAAGCTTGGGCCAACGGCCCAGTGTCTATGCTAACCAGGTAGCATAGCGAGCTAACAACACAAACCCCCAGTCATAGCCTTGGGAAACGGATACTAGAGAAGCTGAACAATTGTTTGTATCCTGGGACGAACCGGTGTTTTGAGTCATTTACCTTGCTGAGGTCGTCCTTAGCGTCAGCGAGGATCCCGTAGTTACGGTACAGGTCTTCAATAGTGACCGCCATCAGCGTGTCTGCCGCTCTTCAACCAGACCGCCAATTGAAATAACACACAAAGGAGAAACCACTCCTGTGACTTTATATCCGCCTTCGGGAGACTGGAAAACCACCGACCGTGTTTTACCGAGACGTGTGTTCTGTGAATAGAGGACGGGGAGTAAAATTGAGATAAGCCCGTGAATGAACACCCCCAACGTCCGTGCTTCGTAGCTTCACTTTCGGGCTAAAAGCATGAAAAGCTACGGAACATTCCTGACTGCACATGCGCAAATTTGACGAACCGCGGGCTGACACACTGACACGTGACCGAAATCAGCTCAAAATCGATGCGCAGAAAGAGAGCTCAGGCGAGCGCCTGGAAGCCATACGTTTGTTTACGGTAACATTCGCTAAAAGCTACTATTCCGCTTATATAAACCATTACGACCAGAAAATAGAACCAGTTACTCTTCAGAAACACATTGAATTGATGATTCAATCAAAGTCACCCTTGAAACAGACGTAAAATAGAATAATGTTAAATACAGAACTTAAAATATGGAGAATTGTAAAAACTAGCGTGATATATTTCCATTCCAGATTTTATATACATTATTTAATCAGAACCAGATATCTTTTAAGCAGGAGGCAATGTTAAGTATACTTTTTTTTTATTTTTTTGCTACTCCATTTTTGATGATTTTCACTTGCAAATTAACAACGTAGAGGAATTATATAATGTGGCTAACATGTAAGTATTAACCTTGAGTCAAAATCAGGTCTTTTTAGACACACCAATAGAGTATTGGCTTGTTTTTAGACACTAGTTTTTTTTTAATTAACATGTAAGGTCTAAATAAAACTTCAAAGCCTTACTTATAACTTTATTTCAAACATGGAAGATATGCATAATAATATGTGCAAACATTTTATTGAGCCAATACGTTGCAACAGTAAATTAGTACGAGAAATTATTCCTTTTACACAATGATTCAGGCATAACATTAACATTAACAACTGGCATAACATTAGGGAGCTAAGTGCAGTGAAAAAGTGCCTTCAAAGAAATCTGATTCCTGCTCCAAACTGGACCCCATCACATATCCTGAAAGGAGAAGAGAAAAAAGTTTATGTTTAGTTAAGTTAAAATTGTATGAATATTCACGGGGGAAAAATACAAAAAAAGGTAGTCAATAACACATCTGAAATCACAATTAAAAGTATCACAATTTTTTTGTTATACCAGCATGTATCCACTAACCTTCATTAAACCTGAACTTTAACCTACCTGTCACCACTTTGGACTCCCATGGGAATGCAGTAATTTAACTCCAGCCTGGCAATGTTTCCCAAACGCAGAAGAACACCCAGTCCATATGACCAACGGATAGACTCTGCCAGTTTTTTTAGATGTGCTTGTGGCCCCTCACCTACAGAAAAAGACCTAATTAGAACCAGATACACCAAATGTCAAACCTGCTCCAATCCAAAGAAAACTCACCATAGTTTAAGTTGCACAGGTTTCCGGCATTGAGGAAAAAGTGTGTTCTGAACAGGTCCCCGAAACCTCCCTTGCCTGGTCTGAATGGGAGAGGGGTGTAGAGGTGGAGACCACCGGCCCAGTAGGCCTCTCCACCCAGATAGTCACCTGTCATTCCAGTAATACAACACACAAGTTTGCAATAAGACAACAAACTAAGGCCTGATTGCAACACATTTTGGGAAGAGTGTGCATCTCACCTTCACTCTGTGGGCCCAAACTGTACATACCAAACCCTCTGATACTGGTGGGACCACCCAGGTAGAACCTGAAAGGAAATGTCAAAATGAAAATGAAGAGAAATGTGAAAATGAAGTAATAAAATATAATCCATAACTATCAGTAGAATTCTCCTTAAAGATATGTCTTTACCTGTCAGCTATACTTGTTGCCCTTTCACCGATGGGAAGAAGTAACCCACCCCACAATGAGGCAGAAAGGACCTGAAGAAGAAAGATAGATACTGTATACGTATAGTTGATGGATAGATACTGTAGATGTACAGACAGATAGGATTTGTATGGTATATTCAAAACCAATATGAAAGGCAGGAGATAAGAATGAAAGAAACATATTGTATGTTTTTACCGAGTCCCAAAAGAGTGATTTATTAAGCTGGATCTCAAAGTCTTCTTTCAGAAAACTGGCATCTCCCCCAGTGTACCCAGCAAGTTCCTAATTTTAAAAACATATATCAAATAAGAACAATACTGTTCTCAAGTGAAATAGTATATTTCCATCAGTAGGAGAATAACAAACCTGGTGGACCTTCAGCAAACCACCTTTCCTGGGAAGGATGGAGGAATTCCTGGTGTCAATAGACATAGAATGCTGAGAAAATGGCAAATGTTGTTACTCAAAAAAAAAGGTTGAAGAGTTGGACAGAAAGGATTTCAATGATAATAATTACATATAAAGAACAAAGCTGGTATATAATATTAGTCTTATACCGTAAGTGAGGACTTCAGGGAATGTCCACTCTCCTCTCTGATGGCAAACGAGGCAGTTCGAGCCAGGCAGCCTAGTTCTCTCCATACTCCCTCCCACTTCAGTGTCTGACTGGTCTTCCACAATGGGAACTATAATAGAGAAATGATTAATGAGGTTTTACTTTTCCTGAAAGATGAAAAAACAAAAAACAAAAGTGTTCTGCTTAAGTCTATAAAAATCTGTAAAAGTAAAAATAGAAACAAACAATTATTTACGCTCAGCTCTGCAGAGATGCCTCGGTCGGTCTCCCTCAGAGAACTCCATGGAAACTGACCAGTGACTTTGTAGGCATTGAAAGTGAGGCTGGAAACAGAAGGCCAACATTTTAGAACCATCTAGAAATGTTCTGTTTTTAATATTTCTTCATAAAAATATGCAGAAATATATTAAAAGATTAACCCTTAGACAGATGTAACCAAAAAAATACAAAAATGTATAAATTTGTTCATATCTTACTTGCGTTCAAAGTTTCCTGGTTGAGGTTTGAAGAAGGAGACACCGTAGGACGTCTCTTTAGTTCCGTATGAGAACTGACACGTTAGTTTCTCAGCCCGGCCGAATACATTAGGTAACTTTAAACCCATCACCTGTATGTTGAACGGATATTATAACTTAGTAACAATATAAAAACAATGCCATTTTTTTTACAGTTTTCAAATAAATCTGAACTAAAAGCGAATACTGTGGAGAGAAGATGATTAAAAATGTTGACTTTTTGACTACAAATATGAGGCTTTTACTTTGTAAATCAGATTAACTGTAGAAATTCGGAATCCAGCTCACCATGCTTCCTTCATTGTTTCCAACCATGGTGTTGTAGCTGCCTGTCAGTCGTCTCAGCTCAGTGACTTCAAAAGTCACATCGAGGCCATTAGGAAGAGCATCAGCACCTAAACAGAGGGAGAAGGTCAAGAAAGGTTAGTTCCACAACAACAACTGAGTTTAGACTGCAGAAATAATTTTACTTCTTCATGAATAAAAATGATTAAATAACATTCATGAAAAAAAAAACATTTTTTACAGTTCAAGTGGAGAAATTTGCTTTAAACTTGTTGACCACACTGTACCTCGGGAGGTGTCAATGACAACTTCAACTTTTCTGAAGATCCCAAGACGCAGCAGCTTCTGTCGAGCTGCATGAGACTTTCTCATCACCTGCAGCAAAGGAAAAACGGATATTCTTTAGCCAGAGATCATGTCAAAATAGATGGTAATCTATAAATTTACTGCCTTTATTGCAGCTAACTGGGATTAGTGAATAGTAACCTTTCATTTCTTCACCTTTGTTATGACTGAGCAGTGTCTGCTTTTTCTCAGTAGAAGGAATGTGTCATGTGTTATCAGTTGTATGCCGGCTGCTAATTCTGGACTCCTAACTACAGTCACACAACCCTAAAAATAAACTTTTGAAAATTGTAATTATAATTACACAGGTACCTACATCAATCAAGTTTTTTGCCCGGAAAACATCAGCAATTTCATAGGTCAATAAATCTTCTTTGGTTCTTCCCAGGCCGTCTATATGCACCCGCTGAACGACAACCTAAAGAAACAACAAATGCTTGTAAGAAGTCGGGAAACAAATAAATGACATAGTCCATAGTCCAGAGACGTACGTCTTTGTTCTCGAGAACCTCCTGATTGGGCTCCCGTTCTGTTGGCTCTATGTCGTCAGCCTGCACTCCAAGCTCTGGCCCATGCATGGGCAGAGGGTCCAGGCTCTGCAACAAAAAACATTACAGACATTAGAGGTCTGATGCAGTACATGTACCCATAAAAATAGCAAATACTTTAATGTTATAAAAAATGTATCTAAAACCTTTGTTCTACATTTTTATCTTATTAGATCATATCCGAACCAAAATCCACCAATACTCTTTTTTTAAAGGTCTTAGACAGATATTATAGGTGTTTAACGTTAATAAAAATAAGCTACCACCTAAAAAACAGAGGGTAGGAAGATATTATGGGTAGGAAAAAACTGACAATATAGCTATACATTTTCACTATAGTTAGGAAAATACTTCAGAACAATGGCACCCACTTTATGATGACACACAGTCAACATAAAAATGAAAAAAAAACACAGAGAGTGTTTATCTGGCCCTGTTTAGATGTTACGCTTATTTATCTTAAAATATCTATAGGTAAATTCTTAATTTCTTTTGTAGTTGTTCTTTGTGTATATTTTGGATTTGATGCTGCTAATGTAAAACAGGATGCAACGATGTTCAAAGAGGTAACAGTGTTGCATATTTTTTGTGTTTGAGTGACATATAATATTACTCCCCTTACACCCCAGTCTCTTTTTAATTATTGTATTACTCTATTTTACTGATAATTGTGTGAATATGTCTTTAATAATATTTATTTTATTTTTTGCACCTGTGACCCCACAGCACACCCCTTGTACAGTACTGTCTGTGACATAAATGGCAATATTTTATTCTGATTCTGAAGTCAGTTGAGGCCTGAATATTCCTCAATATACTACCTCATTTACTTTGCTCTGATTTAGCTTGTTACACGAGATATTGGGATTAAACTGCGAGTCTTGTTTATACATTGTATAAAATAAAACAAAACAATGCAGCAGTGGCGTTTCCATCTGACGTCACAGTGTTATATTTTCCGACTGAGAGATCAGCCAACTATCAATGGATTGCTCCAAAGCAGCCGTGTTTGACGTGAAATGTGTTGGGTTCTTCCAATATCTATGTAGTGTCGGTTCTGTTTCTCTCCTGCAATTGAATGAAATTGAACAGCCTGTAACAGTAGCTCAGTAACCGACTGAAGGCACTGACACAGACAGAGGTCATGGCAGACACGTTGCTCGGTCGTTTTCTTACCCGGGCGTGGACGGTGCCCATGCTGAGCTTCTCCCGGCGTTAAGTCTGTTAAATTAGGGGGAAAATGAATAGAGACAGTAAGCCGACTTAAATCCACGAGTAACCAGAGAAAAGCACCACAGTTGTCAGTCCGTAAAAGGAGGCGGCCATGTTAGTTTGACCACGCCCACTACCGGGTTACGTACAAAATGTTCGGGACCGTTTCGCAGTTACAGAACCGCAACAAAACTATTTCTGTTTCTCCCTTTAATATATATAATATATTTGTGGGAGGCGATACGTTATCTCAAGGCAATACGTTGTAATATAAAACTATTTAACTGTGTCGTAGATATTTTTACTGCGACGTATTTGGGCTCATTCTCGTAATTTCGCTTCTATGCCTAACTAAGCATTAACATGTTTTTTCACTTGTCTGCTTTTAATATCTGTATTTGAACAAAAATATGAACCAACAACAAAACCAAATAATTCCAATGTCTCCAGCATTATTTTCCAAGGGATAAATTAGTAATCCTTAACGGGAAGACTTTTTAAGCGGGTCTTGCTTGGCGATATTATCGGACCGATATTAGCATAGTTTCCTGATATCGGTAAGATCCATATCAGTTTTATCTTCCTTAATGAAGGTTAGGTATTGAATAAATGACACTTAGTGTTATTTGACGTTTGGGGGGCAAACTGCAATATATATTGGTATTGTTCATATTCGTTATGTGTTATTATGTGTTTGTACAATATCGGGAAAATCAGATATTGCCGAAAAAGGTTAGCTCCGAATGCTGCCCCTAAGCTCTGAATAATTAATGAAGATGAATGGTCTTTAGTTTGACATAAAAATTAAATAATTTATTGTAAAAATTCTCAACATCTTAGACCTGATAGAACATGCATTGAGTAAAAGTCTATAACACATATTGGCCCAGTCAGTTGAAGCCTTATAATTCAGAGAGATCCATACGTGGCTGAGCATCTGTGAAGTCCTTCAATCCTGTTAACAAAGGAAACAATTTAAAGTTTTGCAACAACCTTTAGTTAAAACATTTGGGATAAAAAAAGAAATGGTCTTACGCTTCTATTTTGAAAGTCTCATATGATATTTTGTCTTCATTTACACCATCAGGACACTCATTAATGTCCTTTATGCCCAGTGTGCTCAGAGCTGTGAAGAAGTATGATATTTTTTTCATATAGTATATTTTCTTTAAACTCAGATTTTTGGATATTAAATATTTTCAGCTCACCATGTTTATACTGGGCAAATGTGATGTGTTTCTGATTGACAGGGTCCAGTATTCCGAAGACTGCGTCCAGGTTGGAGTTGTCAAATAGATTTGGTCCAGTGTCACCACTTTCTCTGGAAGTTTTCAGCCGTTCCAGCTGCTGGATGAGAAACTCCTGTGGGTTCTCTGCTTAGGAACAGTTCACAATTAAATATTTTTATTCTTTAATCCATCTTCATATGCAATCCACCACTGCCACCCAAATCACACCGCACCATACCCTAACTCTCCACTAGTTATTTGGGTCAGGACACTGCTATGCTCAGAGAGCTATGCTCAGTGGCAACCGGGCAGCTGAAGGATTCGTACCTCGGGGACACAAGTCCACTTGCCAAACCACCGGGGCATTTTAAGATTTTTATGATAAAATAAAATGTTAAGAAAATATTTTCAGTATTAATTCTGGTTTATCTGTCAAAGGGAAAAGCATTCTGTTGACAACTATATATTCATTTCTTTCCCTGTTACTTATTGAAATAGCAGTAAAAAAAAGTCTTAGTAAAATCCTCACTAACCTGGTCTGTAATAGAAGAGCATACTGGTCAGGTTGTCCATCAGGTCGATTATTTTGTGTTTTTTTAGATAATCTGCTGCTTCTTGTCCTCTTTGCGTCTCCATCTTCTCGCGTTTACGTTTTGTTTACACTCGTTGCTAGGATACCGGCAGTTGATTCAGTGTCTACAAATAAGCTATTTTTCTACGTTACGTTGGAAATATATACTTAATGTCTGTAAGCACTTGTAGTACCTTTGTACTAATATATATTCAAAGTGTTGTGGTAAAAAAAAATGAAAACAAAAAATGAAAAAGTTAAAGAAACCAGATTGAGATGGTTTGGACATGTTCAGAGGAGGGACAGTGGATACATTGGTAAAAGAATGATCCCAGAGATGGAGCTACCAGGTAGGAGACAAAGAGGAGATTGATGGATGCAGTGAGGGAGGACATGGAGGTAGTTGGAGGAGAGATGGAAAAAAGAGGATTCACTGTGGAACCTCCTGAAAAAGGGACAAATTGAAAGGAGAAGACAAAGAAGTTTCCGCAAAGATAGGACTAAAACGAAAGCTTTTATTTTCATGGTAGTTGAAATGTTGCTGAGCATTTCTCAAGTCCTTGCATCCTGTCAAAACAAAAGACAAATGATACATGCATGAGGATTAGGGGTTAAGGTTAAAGGTTAAGGTTATTTTAATAAGGAGTTAGGGTTTTTACGGGTTAGGGTAGGAGTTTGGATTAGGGGTAATGGATTATGGATTTGAGGTAAGGTTTAGTGGTAAGAGGGTTTGGATTTGGGTTTAAGGTTAGGGTTTTGGGTTTAGGCATTTGGGTAAAAAGCATCTGTTTAGAGTGTCTGGTCTTACGCTTCTCTTTTGAAGGTCTCGTGGGATATTCTGTCTTCATTGATCCCGTCAGGACTTTCATTAATGCCTGTTATACCTAGTGTGATCAGAGCTGAGGAAACATGGTTCATATGGATTAGATTGCAGTTGTGTAAAATATGTCCTTATGATGACCCAACAGAATAGCAGTTTATTGTATTAATCTGGATATAAACTTTTTTAAGTTAAGCATAACTACATAGTCTGAGAAAGCGTGGCTAAAATAAATATGTTGTCCACTAGATGTCCTGCTCTCACCTTGTTTGTATTGAGCAAAAGTGATGTATTTCTGATTGGTAGGGTCCAATATTCCAAAGACTGCATCCAGGTTGGAGCTATTGAACAAATTTGGACCTTGTTCTCCAGTCTGCTTAGACGCTTTCAACAGTTCCAGCTGCTTGATGAGAAACTCTCTGGGGTTGTCTGAGTGAATGGATAAATACCAAGGAAAAAAACTATATATCGATTCAGTGATTAAATGAAAATGATCAGGGGTCAGTCACTATCAGCAACAAAGGAGTTGGTTTATCATCACCAGGTCATAGGCTGGGCTGCATCGCAGAGTACAAATGGTGTCATAACAAAAAAAATCTGAACCATGGACCACAACGTTAGATATCTAGACAAAGTTTGACCTATTTTTCCCTTTACTTTTCAAGATAATTGAATTAGATTAAATAGATATTTATCATTTCAACAGGTTTGGACCCATTGCATTGAAATGCCGCAGTTCTGAAGGGTGTGAATTAGTGACTCAAACCAAAATCATTGCTTACCGGGTCTGTAGAAGAAAAGCATACCAGTCAGATTGTCCATGAGCTCAATGATTTTGTGCCTTTTGAGATAATCTGAAGACTCTCTTTCTTTTTGAGTTGCCATCTTTGCCTCGTCCATCTCAATTCTGAGTGTTGTTAACTATTTTTTGGTGTTACATAAAAATGTACTCCTAATTGTAAAATTATAAAATATTAGACATCCAAGATTAACAATAACTTTAGTGTCTTTGATTTGTATTGACGGGCAGATCAAAGGCAAATGTTGACAGCTTTTTTATTTACCAAAAGTTCAGAAAACAAAGAAGAGAAAGAAAATGACCAGAAAGTGACATTGTTATACAGCCATCATGGAAAAAAAAATATGAATTATAAATACCATTTTATATGTTCTGCCTTTACATATTTATATAATCAATTTCTTTAAATTTACATACCCCAAACAGAGTACATTTCTGGAAGCAAGATAGTCATCAAAATAAAGCACATGTCAAATAAAACCATCATTACGATTGTTGTTGGATTTTCTTCCATGATTGAAAGAAAAAGTCACAGTCAACAAACAGTTACAAATGGTTAGAGAAATTACTCTAGATTGACGCAGATTCCTTGATCCAAGCACTGACACCCTGATGTGTCATGTTTATTGGGGATATTGAGTGTTAAATTGTCATTCTCCTTCTTGTTTTTCTCTGAACCGCTCTAAAGCAGCAGCAGCAGCTTCTTGTCTGAGTTTGTGGCCCAGCATTTCTGTTTGGAGCTGTCCTGGCTGTGGTGGGATCTCTGGTATACTCTGAAAAAAGAAAAAGAAAATCAACACAGGTTTAAATAACCCACAGAAAATAAAATAAATACGCCTTTTGTAACTTACTGAAACTAATAAACTAAATTTAATTAACCAAATGTATTGTTTTATTTACATACATCCTAGTATGAGCATCGCAGTAAATAAGAATCATTAAAATTACCATCTTACAGAATTCTTCTACTTCTCCTTTCAGCTTGTGCTTTTGGAAGTGTATATGACCATGATACATACGATACATTACGTAGTATAACGTATAGGCCTTCAGTACAACCTTAATAGGAAACACACAGAGACAGGGCAATATTAGTGAGAGATGATAAGTTTTGTCCCTTACCAAGTCAGGTAGATAGTACTGATGGACAGCCTGTGCTCCTGCAAACATGGCCAACACACTGGCACCGAGCATTCTCAGGTACCGAGGCCAAGACACACCAGCTGGCATCTTTACTGACGTCCTCTACCTGGAAACAGAACAAATGTATTGTATTGTAGCCTAAACGATGTATATTACCAAATAAATTGTCAACTAATACGACCCTTACAACATCTACGGACATAACAGACGAATGGACAACAGCAGCAGGGCAGTAGACATGTTCTAAAGATGTAGTTTACATCAAAAATGCCTTACCTAGTTTATTGTATGAATCTTTAAACACACCTTGGTAAAACTAAACAGAATCTCGCCATGTTTTTGAATCAAGTGTCACACGGGTCATGCTGTTCGTGTTTGGCTAACGGGGAAAGAAGTACAGAGGTCTCACTCCGCATCAAATCCCAGTGACTAAACAGCAGTTTTACGTTTACTAATGTGGTCGGTATTTCTGAGTGACGTACCTAACGCGTCAGCCCATAAAATAAAATATATTTCAAGACAACATTCAAGCAATATTTTAGGTCTTTGTTCATAAGTAATTAAAACTATTATTGGGTTTTCGTATAAGTCGTCTTTATTTACTGTGTAGTGATATCACTAGAAGGATTAAACCATCTTTTGTGCTGGTGTTGTTTTACGGTATCAATTGGTGTTAACGCAGGATTACATACGAACTTTGTTGCCATCTAAGGGCTGGATGAATAATTACAATACACGCAGAAGAATTTGTCCGTCTTTTCGAAGGTCTTTATTATATTTTACCAAAGTCTAAAATATTTATACAAAGTATAACATATGAAATACACAAAAACACACGCAATATCATCTCCACGTGAAGTTGTAAAACCAGTTAGTTATTAATATCCTTCATTTCCTAATCGCCCTGGATTTCTGGCAAAATCAGATTTAAACGCTTTCATCATATGTTGTTATATATACGTGGATAAACATCTCTATATAAATATTGTGTCACTCTGCCCAAACAACGCTATAGCCCGTAGTTTTATAGTGTTTCCAAGCAGAATTTCCAAGCACAGTATCGTTGACTGTACACATACCTCCTAACCGATAGGTGGCAATCACACATTCTGAGCGAAGACAATTGGTTGCCGTTTAAATGGTCTTTTGTTTTGATAGAATTCCGGTCATCGAATAGCCTGCTTAAAAAGACAAAATGTACGACAGGTATGTTTTCTTTTCTTAATGTTGCTCATATAATTGATCATAAATCACTGCACGGAATGGTGTTTCCTTTGGTCTTTTCTTGATTTGACTCTTACCCATTTTTTTTGTCAGAAGCAGTCAACTGCTTCTAATTCAAAATCGTGTTTACAAACTCAACGCATTCCACGCGATTACGCATCCATTTGATTTAAGCAAGTGTCATGTAAAATAAATCAAATTCACCACGAGTGAGATGATGTTAGGGAAGGTTTACGAAAAGGAGAGTGACAGTTCAAAATACGTCTTCTTCTTCTTTCGGATTGTGCTCCAGTTGTTCCATCCTGCCTGTACACTATTCCTCATCTCTTCCTTTAGAGAGGTGCATTACATTAAAACAAAAAATAGTGTTATAATTTAATGAATTATTTACGACTTATTTATTCAAATCTTTTTTAATATATATTTCCAGGAACCAGTACACTCAGCAGCACCCAGACCAACAGTCTGGGATGCAGTATCACAATTTGAGCAATTACACTGAAGATCACGAAAATAAGGATGCTTCATCCAATCATTCTGCCCTCTGGGAACCGCCACCTTACCAGGAATCGTCTTACCAGAACTATCCAACAGGTCAAAATCACTACCAAGACCAGATGTATCACCATAATTTCTGGGAGCAGGAGCAGCAACAGCATAATGCCTGGAAGCAGGAGGAGCAACAGCATAATGTCTGGAAGCAGGAGCAGCAGCCACATAATGTTTGGAAGCAGGAGCAGCAGCAACATGATGTTTGGAAGCAGGAGCAGCAGCAACATAATGTTTGGAAGCAGGAGGAGGAGCAGCAGCAGCATAATGTTTGGAAGCAGGAGCAGCAGCAGTATGATGTCTGGGAACAGCAGGAGCAGCAGCAGCATAATGTATGGGAGCAGCAGCAAGCTTTAAATATCCAGTCCCAGCCTGCTGATCTACCGCAAGGTAACTGAGATGCATCACAGCTAGTCTCACAACCGTCCTGTAAACGTTTCCCTTCACCTTAGCTGACACTCTTATATCACAGATCACTCCTGAAACGTATCACTAGCTGTTCCATCCTAACTGTCTTCTTACGCTATACATATCCTGCACCAATCTAACATACTTCTCTGCCACTCCTTCCTCATACAAAACCACAATGGCTCCCGTCATCTTTTCTAAATCTATGGAACACGATGCAGCTTTTTCTAACCTTCTCTGTACTTTTCTTCCAGCCACTACTCCAGTAAAGAAAAAAAGAGGTCGTCCTTCAAAGGCCGACAAAGGTGTAGTACCCGGAGAGAAGGAGGAGGAAGATGAGGCTGAGGCAGCCAAGAAGGCCAAGAGGATCCTCAACCGTTTCAACGGCATGTCTGTGGATGAGGTCATGGCCAAAACCCTGCCCGATGTGATAACCCACAGTCTGGATATTTTAATTGTAAGTTCTTTTCTTGATTGCTGCTCTCTGATTGAAGGAAACCATGACACTCAACACACAGTGTTTACATGAAGTGAGGTATTTTCTCATCAGCTGCCATGATAACCCTCCCCCATGTTTCTCCTCAGATTGGAATTAATCCAGGACTAATGTCAGCCTACAAAGGACACCATTACCCAAACCCAGGAAACCATTTCTGTATGTTCTAATATAACAAGTGTATCAATGAATGACCAATAGGGATTTCTATCCCGTCCTTTTATGGACTTGTCCGTCCATTATCATTAAAGATTTAAAGCATCTTAGAACATTTCCAATTCACATGCTGTATCTAAAAATGGTGTCTTGGGTTTGAATATTTGTTTTGCTTTGAAATAATTGCACTAATGTGAAGGAAGAAATGTGTAAAATAGACAGCTGTTACTGCAACTTTCAACATCTCATGTCGAATGGTTAAGTCTGATGCTCTGGCATCCTATCATCCTGTCATTTTTAAGATGTACATTTATATTTAATTCTCTGTCCATCTACCAGGGAAATGTATCTTCCTTTCTGGTCTGACCGACCAGCAGCTGAACTACATGCACGATCACATTCTGCCGGAGAAATACGGCATCGGCTTCACAAACATGGTAGAGAGGACCACGCCTGGCAGCAAAGACCTTTCTAAGTAAGTTTGGGAGTCACAACATCACAGATATTGTCAAACCTATTACAAGATCTTCATGAGGACCTGTGAACTTTGCAACATCTACCCCAAGTACAAGGCAATAAAGGATCTTTTTATTTTTTTCAGCAAGGAGATTCGTGAAGGAGGCAAGCAGTTACTTGAAAAGCTGCAGAAGTATAAGCCGCTGATTGCTGCATTTAATGGCAAAGGTAATTGAAACGTCATGGTGGCGGCCCAGTGGTTAAGGGTTTAGTACCGTTTCAACCCAGATTCTTAGAGATATCTCTTCCTTCTGGCAGGTATTTATGAAATATTTTGTAAAGAAACATTTGGAGTCAAGGCAAAAAATCTGGAGTTCGGTCTTCAACCCTACAAAATTCCCGAGACTGAAACAGTATGAAGAACTTCTTTAACTTTACCTGTATTTATACCTTCTATACACTACATTACAGCTATACTCATACCATATTTTGTTCCAACCAGGTGTGTTTTCTAATGCCTTCATCAAGTCCTCGCTGTGCTCAGTTTCCCCGTGCCCAGGATAAGGTGCATTTTTACATCAAACTGAAAGAACTCAGAGACCAGATTAAAGGTTTTGCACCCAGTCGTGAAGTGACAGAGACAAACTACTCCTTCGATCTCCAGTTAGCTAAAGGTAGAGTATTTGGGTGAAATTGTTTGCATTGCAAAGGCAAAGGTGCTGATAAGCACTGAAATATAACAAGATTTATTGCAATCAATCTGAATTCATACGATCCCTGTGTCATTTGTGATTGGATGTGATCTACAGAGGATGCTAAGAGAATGGCAATCAAAGAGGAGCAGGTGGATCCAGAATATGAAAGCTGCAGTGGTCTGCATGGAGATATGAGGCCAAGTAGCGACATTGACAACTCAGGTGACAAGAGTTAGTAATTAACAAGACCAGGAATGAGAATGAGAGAAAGCAAGTATGATTTTTTTTTTTTTACCATCTTGTACATGAAGTCCATTTTATACAGTATATTTATGTACTCAGCTTTGTTTTTAATGTGATGTCTCTCAGGAACTGGCAGCTGGATGACTTGATTCCACAAAGAGCAGCTAAACTGAGCTGAATGTGAGAATGAGAAACATATTAATGATGAAAAGAGGAGCCGCACATGACGCAGCAAAATAGCAACTGTAAAGATTGTGTGAAAGTTTTTTTTTAAAACCAATATTTATTGAATATATGTGGTACCTTTGTTCATTTGCTTATTTTTGTATGTCTAATGTTTACATTTGTTTTTAATAAACGGGTGTACAGCTGTATTTGTAATATTGAATATGTAATGTGTTATTAAATTTCCTTTAAGCTGTAAAGTTTATTTAAAAACAGTTCTCTTTTCTAAAAAATAAACATAAATATGGGCTAGCATGCCTGCGTGACACGGTATGAGCCAATTGGAAGCAGTTACGCAGAGTTTAAAAGCCGAGTGGCTCATACCAAGTCAACCATAGGGGTGTACGGCTGTGGGTGGAGAAAACGTAATGACATAAAAAATAGAAAAAAACGTTTTACACAAATATAGAAATAATAACTTGAAGTTTTATGGTGATATTTTTAGGTAATAAGTAAGTATTGTGTCATATAGGGATAATAATTTTCCAGAATTTAACTTCTAACACCCCTACAACTCAGACATAAACTGCTGCGTTGTCAGAGTTGAGCGGTGCCGCTGTCATGTCTTTGTTGCACCACTATTGTGAATAGAAAAAAAGAATAAATGGGAAAATAAGTTTCAACTTTGTAGTGGCGGCAGTTTTAAACCATATCATCACCAGGTAGGTGTCACACTTCCAGTTATATTTCTCTGTGTTTCAAGCTTTGAAGACGAGGAGTTAAAGCGGAACAAACCATTCATCCATGCTAAATTAGCTTAGCTGTTAGCTAATGTTAGCAGGAGCTGTGGCAGTCGTTATAAATGAAGAAACTTATTATCCAGCAATATTTGAGGTTAAAATGGGTTAAAGCACCTATAACTATAATAAAGATTCACTAATTTCCTCGAGGTTCTGCACTGGTTTTAATAGGGGCTTTATAATGGTAGACCAGCTTCCTGAAAGAACGGGTTATTTTACTTATTTATGAGGTTTTTTTTTTTTTACAAACACGGTGAGAATTCATAAATTGTCCACTTTGTGTATATATTTTTCATCAGTATGGCCCATTTATTGTCGTCGTTTTCTGTTCTTTTCAATATCTTCGTCACATGCATTCAGTTTCTCACACTGCCATATGCTAAACCCCCTGTACATCACCCACCACGCAGATTGGCCTATTTTAAAAAAGTCAAACCACCCCCCTCAAAAAAGATGGAAGAAAAGCTGAACGGATCACTGCCTGTTGTCTCCCCGGAGTATCTACATCAGTGGTGAGTTTCCTCGCTCACCACCGTGTGTTTATAGCACAAAGGCTTTAGAATGGCAAAGTGTGATGAAAGTAAAATCAAGGCATGTGCACACATTTCACATTTTATTCATCCCTCTTTTGGTTCCTGGCTCCATGTTACCTGGATTGGAGGTTAGTGTGGACAAAACACGATTGGACTCATTGCAAGTTGTACCATTGATCATCAAAACATCAAAACTAAAACTTTTTTTTTCTTTGAATCCTGAATACAGTCAAATCTTTTGGTTTTAGTACTCATTCCTTTATAAACAGTGTAAACCACAGAGCTTTCTAGTGTTTTTTTTTATTACAACCTACACGTTTTCATCAAACAATTTTGTCCTTTTATACTTAATATACAATATACAGCAGGGGACACTTTTTTGTCTTGTGAGCTACTTTTCAAGTAACCAGGTTGAAGTGATCTACCTAGATTAAAAAATCCAAATATATTTACCTTTATAAACTAGATATATTTTTCTATACATTATGCTATCTACATATGTTATACTGTCTGACTCAATATGTTTTGTGATTCTCACTTTAACTCAGTGGTTAGCATCTTGAAATAGAATTACATCTCTAGTTTTAATTACTATTATTATTTTTTTTATGTTATTGCTTATCTACTAGCACTTCTTTGGAGATTGGCTGATAGATCCAAATCTACCTATTGGGCAGCCTATACAGTGTAAGCTGAAAAATATTTAGGGGAACCACAAAAATCAAATTATTAAATTATAGAAAATAAAAATAACATCATAATTATACTCCAAATGTCACCAAATGGTGAGTTCTTCTACAGTCCTTGATTCGCAATGTGAAGGACGACCAATAATATCCTAATTACCGGTATGTATGTCTGGGTTTTGCTAAATTAACTATTGTCATCTGTTAGGATTCGGTTTGGGGGTCAACACTGACATATATCTGTATTGGTCGATATTGGTATCGCAGAATTAACTGTACACAAATTTCTCTAGTTGCAAGCTAGGGGAAAAAGTTAAAATAATAGTATTTTAATCTTATTAAAATAGTTCTTATTGCCAGAAAAAAAGTTTCTCAATAAACTTTAAGAGTATAGTTACTCAAGTGTTACAGAATGTTATATTTTCAATAAATTTGAAAGGTTTAAATTTGTCTTGGGTCATGCATGTGCGTGAATTTCTTGAAACAAGTTGATCAAATTTGATTCTAGTTGTTTCCGGTCCACATCAAGCGGCTGCATGTGATTGTAGCACGAGTGAAGCGGATGCACACGTGTTGCCAAATTGAAAAGATATGGACATCTTTGTTGTGCATGTGAACAAAGTTTCAGTTGTGAATGAAGATACTTTTTGTCTACGTGCATATTTATTGAATACTCTTTTAGTATATTTGTCTGCGTACATCAGTCGTCACAATCCCATGACTGTCTGACTGAGTAATTTCATAAAACCTAAAATATTCTAGTTGACCAGACCGTGCACTTAGTAATTCTCCAGTGCATCACTAACGTAGTCAACACACAAATTGATCTCAATGGTTATTACATTATTTCCACCGTCAATTTGACCCTCAGACATGAGGCATTATCAATGAAACTGTTTAAACCAGGAAAAAATTATGTTTTCCCTGTTGTATTCTTCTCTTGTCACAGGGTTCAATCTGCCCAGCAGTTCCACGCTCTCCAGGCACAATATTCAGGCTTCAACTCCAACCATCCGTTTCACTATCCAGAGATTCCTGGTACTGGAGAGGCAGCCACACAGATGGCACAGATGGGTCATCCTGAACCTGTGATGCATCAAGAGGAACCTGCTGATCTGACGAAACGTAATGCTGTCTTTTGGGTTGTTGGCCCTCAGCAGAAAAAAAAATATATACATATGCCATGTATCTACAGCATTAATCAACATTAACAAAGACATAATAAAGTGATGTATAGTGAGTCTTAGTTTACTATGTAGGAAATTAATCTCTGTTGTCTCTCTGTAGCTCCACCCAAAAAGAGGGGCAGACCTGCTCAACCCAAGGAACCTAAGGCACCCAAACCTCCAAAAATACCCAAGGCGCCTAAGCCACCAAAGCCGCCGAAAGACCCAAATGCACCGAAAGCCAAACCAGGCCCTAAACCCAAGAAGGGCAAAGAAGCTCAGGCTGAAGGAAAACAGGAGAAAATTGATGACAGCTTTAAAAAAGTCAAGAGGAAAGTTGATCGCTTCAAGGGAATGTCAGAGGAGGAGGTCATGAAAAAAACGTTACCAGACCTGCTGGACTACAACCTAGATTATGTCATTGTATGATTCCCCCTTTTCTCTTTTCTAATGACCAACTGGAACACTGTACCCTGGTTCTGAAGTAAAGACATTTGACTTTTTCTCTTTTAGATCGGTATCAACCCAGGTCTTATGGCTGCTTTCATTGGAAGGTGGTTCCCTGGACCTGGAAATCATTTTTGTAAGTGATATAAAAAACAATATCAATATTTTTTATTACTTTACTTTAAGGAAACAGGTTTTAGGTTTGAGTCCACCAGCTGCCGAGGTCCACTGAGTATGGCAACATCCCCACTCACTGCTCCCATAACATTTACATAATTTCTTGAAGGATACTCCAGAGGAATAAAGTTTTATCTGTCTGTCTCAAGAGAAAAGCGTATTGTATTTAATTTTATATCCAGTCCTAAACAAATTCCTACTAGACTTTATGCTTAAAGAGAGAAAATTGAGAGTTTTTAATGGTCAATTTAAGAAAGAATCCTTTTTTTTTTGACAAACATCTGGGCATGTTTATGTAAAATGACTACAAAGATAACTTCTGTTTTACTTTTTATTCCCAGGGAAGTGCCTATTTCTGTCTGGATTCACTGAAGAGCAGCTCAACCACATGCATGACACCACCCTGCCAACCAAGTACAAGATGGGCTTCACCAACATGGTGGAGAGGGCGACACCAGGAAGTAAAGACCTCAGCAGGTGACGCATTTAGAGGCATTGTTGAACAATTAGCAGCAAAGAAGAAATATCACTACATAGTATTAAATAATGTCTTTATTTTTTATTTTTTTGCTTGTCTCACAGTAAAGAATTGCGTGAAGGAGGCAAAATCCTCACAGAGAAGTTGAAGAAATACAAGCCTCTCATTGCTGTGTTCAATGGAAAATGTAAAAAAGTCTCTCACTGCATTCATATCCAAGATGATATATTTGCCAATGAATTTGATTTGGTAATCAATATTTTTTTGTCTTATCCCTTCAGGTATTTATGAAATGTTCTGCAGAGAGCTGTTTGGAAAAAAGCCCAAAAAACTGGAGTTTGGTTTGCAGCCAGAAAAGATCCCTGACTGTGATGTGGTGAGTCGTCCAACACAGCACGGCTCTTTATTGTCTGTTCATTTGTGAGCAATTTTCTAGTATCATACATATATGCATTTACTGCATGCATGTTAGGTTAGTCGTAGTTCCACTCAGACGTGTGTTATTACAATTTTCTCTGCCTAATGAAGAGTGACAACTAGTTAAGAACTTTCTAAAAATGGTGAATGTCAGTTGACTTGTTGTTTTATCGGCACTGTACTACATCAGTTTATATTTAATTTAACAACAGAGGCTAGTATGACACATTTAATATGGAAAAACACGGTACAAATGTCCAAAAGTGAAAAAGTATAACCTCATTCCACAAAAGAAAGCTGGCAGTTTGAAAATGCAAACCAGATCAGAGCCTTTAGCTCATGGATTGATAAAACCACTTTTTTTTTTTTTAGGCACTCTATCTGATGCCTTCTTCTAGTGCTCGCTGCGCTCAGTTTCCTCGAGCTCAGGACAAAGTTCACTTTTACATCAAACTACGGGAGCTGCGAGATCGACTGAAGGGCATCCAGAGACCTGAGACTGAAATCCAGGAGGTGGATTATAAATTTGACTTAGGTTTGGCCAAAGGTAAGATCCAAAAGAAACATCTGTTTGTTTCAGAGTTGTTGTTCTGTCATCGTGGTAGATTCATGTTTAATTCTCACTTTGAATTCATCAGAGGACGCCAAGAGAATGGCCATTAAAGAGGAGCAGTACGACCCTGGTTATGAAGACGCCTACGGTGGAGCCTACTCAGAGCGAGCGCCTGAGGGAAGCCAGGAGCAGAGTCAAGTCAACGGTCACTGCACATTTTCATCGGCACAAAACCCAGGTAAAAGACACTGACGCTGCTTGATTAAAGCTTGACACTATGGGAGACAAAAGTAATTGTAAAAATACACACAGTGGCCGTCCAGTCTGAGGGAATCAAACAAACACTTTCTTTCATTCATCCATCCACTCTTGTGTTTAACTGGAACCAGTCAGGTCAGATGTTGTATAACCTCAAGGACATCGCACATGTGATATTCCATATTACTGTCCATTGGTTCTGGCAGATGCTGGAGATAGTGTGGTCTGTATGAGGAACTTGTTTTATAACAAATACTAAGAAAAGGTGATGAAATGTTACGAACTTTGGGTCATGACTGAAAGAACGCGATTGCGGATACAAGTAGCGTAAATGAGCTTTCTCCGCAGGGTGGCAGGACGCTTCCTTAGAGATAGGGTGAGAAGCTCTGTCACCCGGGAGGAGCTCGGAGTAGAGCCACTGCTCCTCCACATCAAGAGGAGTCAGTTGAGGTGACTTGCGCATTTACATACGATGCCCCTTGGACGCCTCCCTCGGGAGGTGTTTGGGTCATGTCCCACTGGGAGGAGACCCAGAGGAAGACCTAGGACACGCTGGCTATGTTTCCCGGCTCACTTGGGAATGCCTTGGGATCCTCCCAGATGAACTGGAGAAAGTGTTTTGGGAGAGGGACGTCTGGGTATCCCTCATCCGAATGTTGGCCCCATAACCCGGCTCTGGATAAGCAGATGAAGACGGACGGATGGATGGATGGACTAAGAAAAGAAACTGATAAAGTATCATGTTCTCCACTGGGGCAGTGGTGGCCTAGTGGTTAAGTGACCAGATTAGGGTCCGGTGGGCTCCAGGTTCGAATCTTCCAATTGTTTTGAATCACAACGACAAGGCATTCTTAAAAATATTTATATTTATGATATGTTGCCAAATTCTTGCCCTACTTTTTGTCTAAGCTGAATGTCTACTTCCTTCAGAAGCAGCCCTGGAGGCGACCACATCACAGACCTCAGATGGACAGGTCCCAGATGGACAGTGGATGACCCAGTCCTTTGCTGATCAGATTCCAGACATTAGTGGAGGAGCAAAGGACGGCAGCTCATGAGACCAAACCCTCTGAGGTGCTGCTAACGTTTCCTTTCCATCCTCTCACTGCTTTGGTTTTCGTGTCAGGTCTTAGATTGTTTTTATTTTTCTTAGTAGAATATATAAACACCTAGTTGGACTTTTTTTTTTTTTTGTAGAAATTTTGCAGAATCATGTTTCTGCATAGGAACATAGTGAATGTACACAGACTGTATGTATGACTATCTCTCTTTTTAACTGATCAGGGACTTGGCGTGGAGAAGTGCCTTTGTGCACAAATATTATGAGTACAGGTAATATAGTGGCACAGAGAATACTTTTACTGCACAAGGATGCAGTAGCTGCATGCATTAATATCTACTACTTCATCAGTAGAACGATCTCTGTTTGTTAATGTCGACTCTAAAGAAAGAGTGCACACTGTCCTCTGTGTGAGACGAGGACTCAACGGGCTTTTTGATTATTTTTATTTGAAACATTCATGGTGCTATGAACTGTCTACTGTGCAATGTGAACAATTCACAGGTTTGGGATTCCACTGAGGCGACTTTGGAAAAACTTGACAAACCTCAACAACAGGTTTTTATTTTGATGTTTTTAAATGTGAGTTTATTTTGCAGTAGGAATTTTAGAATTGTTTTTTTTGACATCTGTTGTTTTATAAAAGTACTGTATTTTATGAAACAGTTGTCTATTAAAATCCGGATGATGCCGTTTTTTTACACTATTGCTGGACATGTTTCTGTTCACAGTGGGTAACAGTGAATACAAGGGTTAGTAGAAATTAATTCTCGTATTCTTACTGTGACACACATCATACTGATATATTTTTCAAAACAAACTCTCTTTTATTGTGACGTTGTGATTCACACCACTGTACACAACGAAATGTCATCTCTGCATTTAACCCATCACCAATAACAAAACTAAAAGAAATGACTATAAATCAAGAGAGAATGTGAAGAAACACAATAAAAAACATCATCTTTATTCTTTAGAGCTCGAATAATAACAACAACTCGATGGCATCAATCTAAAATTAAAATATTATATGTACAAAACATCATTTTTTTCCCAACATTAGTGAACACATTGCCAAGTTTATGCCGAATAAGGGTAATCGTTGAAAATAGATTTGGGTATAAACAGCAGTATAAAAAGTGAAATCACTAGATGGCAGCATTGCAGCTCATTTTGAGAAATGTGACCTCTGCATTTAACCCATCACCAAGTTGAAGAGTGGGCAGCTTTGAGTGCCCGGGGAGCAGTGTGTGGGGACGATGCCTTGCTCAGTGGAACTCAGTAGTAACTTGGCAATTGGAGGACTCGAACCTGGAGCCCTCCGGACCCCAGTCCAGTTCCTTAACCACTAGGCCACCACTGCCCCACAGCCTAATATTTTGAAGTCCCAGGCTGCAATTTTAAAGCAAACTCCTTGTATTATAAATTTGTAGGAATTTTGAACTAAATGACATACTACACATAGTCAAAATAACGTTATATAATGAATAACATTAGACTGAACAACTTTCAAGATAACAATCAGCTTCAGCCTCCATGATGACATCAGCAGTGAATTGAATTTAACCACAGGGCCTGCTTCAAAGACCCCATACAAAAACACCACTAAAAGGTTGTTACATAACAGAGACAGTGAAGAAGTCATTAGTCGTGAGCTTTAGAACCGTCGCCACAATTGGACATGGACACGGCTTCGACATTTTTCTCTTACTAATAGACAAGCAAAACAAATGTGACTCAGACATCACTGTGTGCTGTGGTGTGTGTTACAGTTACGAGAAGTTTGCTTTCCTTCCTATATGTAAATATGAAATTGACAAATATTTTTGGGAAACTTCTCGACCAAAATCTTTACACAGATGGAAGCATTTTAGTCAATGTAGGAATAAAAAGTACAAATAAGACAAATGGTCAATGTAAGTTTTTAAGTTTAAATGTATTTCACATTAGATAAAAAAAAAATCTCAAAAGTGCATTAAAAACAACTTCAATTCACTAAAGTTTTAATTGTTGGTCCCTTAAAGCAACGTGTTCAAACTTCATTTTTGCTAACATCAAGGGATCTATTACTTTTAGACCTTTTATCTCTGCAGCTGCACTCGAGGGAAAACTGGTCGACAGCTGATGAAGCTTCACCAGGTCAGAAGGTGCCTTCTAAAAAACAGCGTTTTTACAGACGTCCAGCTGCTGTGAACCTAGATGGCTTGTAAAAATTCTTCACACTGTCATTATAATAGCAGTGGCCATAAGGAATACACAGAGAGAGGATTTTTGCAGCCCTTCTCCAAGATTTGTGGTACAACTGGAAGCTTGAACATATGGTTGACGAACGCTTGACAAAAACTGCATTTGGCTGTTGTTGACTTCTTGTCAGGGCCGATGTGTCCCTCTAGTTCTCTGGTTTAAAGCCACTTTACCAGTTTTAGACAAATGTCTTATTTGCAAAGTGGGATGAACCGCACTGGTGGAGGACAAGGAGTTGATGTTTACGCTTCTGTTGTCATCCCAGTGTAGGTTTTGGTCAAATATTGCGTTGTTTGACATGGACAGAGGTTGGTGACTGAGATAGCTACCTGATGATTGGCTGCTCAAATGCTGCTCAGAGAAATCTCTAAATACACAGAGTGATAGAACAGGAGTGAGACAAAAATAAACAAAAAAAAGTCTTTAAAACTTTTTCAATATTTTTTTAACATACCTGCTATTAGTTTTGCCTTCATTGCAGACATGACTGGAAGACGTCAGAAGAATGTAAAGAATAGTGCCCCACACCAGAATGACACTGCAGAACAAATAAAAAGCATGATTTAAGGAAAAACTAATTTACAAAAAGATTATCATAAGAAGAGCAAATAAATGACCGAGATATCTGAGAACCTACACACAGTGTAAAATAAGACAAATTAAAGATGATCTTTTAGGGCCTATAGATATATTCCATGTTGAGGAGTTAAAGAAGATGTGTATAAGAGACAGGAACAGGAGTGAGACAAAAATAAACAAAAAAAAGTCTTTAAAACTCAATATTTTTTTAACATACCTGGTATTAGTTTTGCCTTCACCGCAGACATGACTGGAAGACGTCAGAAGAATGTAAAGAATAGTGCCCCACACCAGAATGACACTGCAGAACAAATAAAAAGCATGATTTAAGGAAAAACTAATTTACAAAAAGATTATCATAAGAAGAGCAAATAAATGACCCAGATATCTGAGAACCTACACACAGTGTAAAATAAGACAAATTAAAGATGATCTTTTAGGGCCTATAAATATATTCCATGTTGAGATTCTCTTTAGGAGAGACAAGGATGGAGAGGATCAGGAAGGAGGTGATTAGAGGGACAACACAGACAGGAAGGTTTGGAGATAAAAACTAGAGAAGACAGATTGAGATGGTTTGGACATGTTCAGAGGAGGGACAGTGGATACATTGGTAGAAGAATGACCAATGTAGCAGATACATTGAGCATTTGTGTGAACGAAATAACGGTAAATAATGATGTAAGAGTCAGGAATTGTAGCCTTTTCAACACCATATGTTGGGATAGGCTAGCATTGCAGAAAAGTCAGAATACTAATGATAATATAGATTCATAATACAATTTGGACATGTTAGGAGATGAACAAAAATACAAAGTTTAAAGGGCCACATCTGGCCCCCAAGCCTTAGTTTGCTCAGGTGTGTCCTAAACTCAGATCTGGCATGGGTTAGTTTAGCTAAAACAGCTATCTTTGATGGAAGAAGTCCTTCCACTTAATATATAATGTTGTTTCCTACTTTAGTCATTCCAGAACGATATTAGCAATAAAACTCTAATGTTTGTCAGTGATAAACTTTTTATCTTTCGTCTCTAGTTGATCTTTTAGAGAATATCAGCACTAACTAAGGCAGTGATAAGACACTAAGGTTTGGTATCTTACCTGTTGGTGAGTAAGAAGGTCAGCTTGACCGGCAGCATTAGGAGGGACAGGACTTTGATTTGCAGCAAATCGATTAGCCCAGAGCAGTAAGGACTATCGTGACTCCCCCTGCAGGCGTCGTAAAGAACTGAGAAGGGAAAGAGGCAGAGAAACTTGCATATCAGTGACTCTGTCTCCAACTACTCCTTCTCTAGCTCCATCTCTAGGATCATTCTTCTACCAGTGTCTCCGGTGTCCCTCCTCTAAACATGTCCAAACCATCTCAATCTGTCTTCTATAGCTTTTTCTCCAAACCCTCCTGTCTGTGTTGTCCCTCTAATCACCTCATCCCTGATCCTGTCCATCCTTGTCTCTCCTATAGAGAATCTTAGTATCTTTAACTCCTCCAGCTCTGTCTCCTGTCTTCTATCTATTCCTTGTGTCTCTAATCCATCCGTCATGGCTGGAGTGATGTAAAACGTATTTTTAGACTGTGATATCAAATTCGCTTTGGTTAAATATAACATCTTAACATTAAACTAATGGTGTCCTGGTTGTTGTTGACTCAGAAGACTAGTTAAAGTCTCAGTGTCCATTTATTTACCCATCTACCCGTCCATCTTCATCTGCTTATCCAGTACCAAGTCACGGGCCGTAGTCTCTACTACCACCACCCAAATCACACAGCACCAGACCAGCCCCTCATGAACCTTCTCACTAGAAGGCACCAACTGCTATGGCAGGAATTTGATTTTGACCAGGAGGTGAAACCTTCCACACCAATGATGGAGACATTGACTCTGGGCCAAAGCGCCCTGACTTACTGATGTTCTGCAGTTAAATCCTGACGTCTTTCAAGGATTCTGTTTGATTAAAATCGTGTTCTGCCTGATTCCATCTGTCACACATACCTTTCTGGATGGAGGCTGGAAGGTTCTCTATGGTTCTATGATGCAACAAAGGTTCCTTCTCCTCGTCAGACTTTTTTCTATTTAGCATCATCTTCTTGGAGTACTCTTCCTCAGGTCTTTGTGGAATACTTTCTGTTCCGAGCAGCTCTGGAAGTACATGAAACCAGTGTACCTGGTGAAATTTTGTTGTTTTGGAACTTTTGGTAGGACCAGGTTGATTAAGAAAGAAGGGATGGAAGCATTTCACCATGTTCTCTTAAAAAACGGAGAGCGTCCATGTAGCCGTTGTGACAAATCTCAGCGAGATTCTGTCGAGGAAAAAAAAACTGAATCAGAACAACGATCAATAAACCAGTAGCGTTTGATGGAAAACCAACCTCAGGTGTTGTCGGTAAGAAGCTCGTACAGATGCGGTGAACGTTCCCAGTGTTGACCTGCATGCTGACGTTGCCGTGATGCACTTCGAAGAAGTTGAACGTTCCTTCTCTGGGGCAGATATCACTCTCCCCTGAGAATGGCACCACAGTGATGGTGTTTCGCTGCTCGAAAAGAGGCATGTTGTTGCTCAAGGCTCCGTCCATGTAGTACTGTGTCGAGAAGACAATTCAGATTAATATATATTCTGGACAACAAGGTTCACAAAAAAAAAATGCGACGGCTTATGTGTGGATTCTGGTTGTGTTTACTGACCCTCCAAATCCAACCAAATGTAAAGGTTATACTTTTGGTAAGCTACAAGGCCACACCCCTTGAATGATTTACGATTGGTGGACATGTGTACAAGTAAACAGAATATCTACTCACCTTTCCACGGTAAGACGGTGGAGTGAAACCACAAAAAACAGGAAAATAGCAGCTGCATAGAAGAACCTGTGAAGAGACTAAGTCAAGTCGGAAAACTGCTGATTCATGCCATGCCTAGACGGTGTGAATCGGCAGTTTTTTGTGAATCACAGCATCTTAATCATCTTTTTCTCCTGTTTTACCTGAATAAGTTCATCCCTGTTGTCAAATTCTGACACCAACACATTTTCTCCATCTGCCATTCTGGTGATGGACACACACAACTTTCCAGAAGCCTTAAGGTGAGCGTCCTCGGGGAGTCTTTCCAGCAGGGATTCATGGACTCTCTTGAGTAGACTGAACGTTGGGTGGAAAACTCCCAGTCTTTGGCTTCTGGCCTCCTTGGCCATGTTGAGCACATCAGCACAAAACTGTTCTGCAGAGAAAATATCAGTATTGGTATTGATTGGTTGATATCTGATTCTGCAGATATTGTCCAAACACAAAGTTTTTCCATACCGATATGGACAGATACCAAAATGTGCTGCGGTTTGTCCCCAAAACTGAGGGTAGAAATGTCTTAGAATCCTAATCCTGGATGAACTCCCAGTCATTCAATTACCTTCTACCACATAATGGGTGTAGTAGCTGCCAGCGGGCTGGATGTCATCAGTCAGTCAGCAGTCAAATTCTTGGGGCTCAAACCTGTGACCTTCTTGCTTTAAGGCACAAGTGCCAATCATTCCTTTGCCAATTGGTTCAGCCTTAGGTGACTTTTTAAAAGACTTTGCTCTTTGGTTTTCCTATATTAACTTTTTGCTGGTATCCAATATGCCAGCATTGTCCACTGTGATTCCTATATTGACCAATACCATTATAGTCCTAGTAATATTTGTTTATTTATCTGCACTGTTGGGTAAGTTACTTTAAAAATGTAACTTATTACCTTACTAGTTACTGCTCTGAAAAAGTAACTATTTTATACTAAATTATAAAAGTAACTAATAACTAGTTACTTTACTAAAAAGTTTAGTGTTGTGTTCTGTAGCAACCCTAATAATGAAATGTAGTGGTGCAATAAAAACAAAATAGATGTTTAGACATTTTGACAGGCATCTTTATTGTAACCTCAACTTGCCACTTGCCGTCTTCTTGTTTGTGGGTGTGGTCTGCTGTACTGCGTGTGAGTCTGAGTGTGAGACTGTTTATTTCCCTATAAGGCAAGAAGGCCCGCCCAGTTCTCATTCTGATTGGCTTAGCCTGAAATGCAACCAATCGTGCACGGCCGTCTTTCACTCATGACTGTGAGAGTTACCACACACACTGACAGGCAGCGAACAAGTAACGAGTTCCTTTACACCACTGTAACAACAACGGCGTTACTGAAAAGGAAAAATAACGCATTACGTCGTTAGCTACTGGGAAAAGTAATTTCGATACGTAACAGCGTTACAAGTAACGCGTTAGTCCCAACACTGTTATCTGTAAAAAAAAACACCCTTTGAGAAAGACATTAATTAATGTAACTGCAATGTTGCCATCTAGTGACTTTCACTGTAATATACAGTTGTTTATCCTGGGCCCACCCACTTGTCAGTCAGGCCCACCCAATCCAATGAGAGGGCTGATCAAACTTGGCTATAATACTTTGGGGTTGGCCCACCCTAATTTTTTCCGGGCCCACCCATTTTAAGGGGTCTGGCCACGCCCCTGGGCTACGGCTGACTTGTTTCTAGAGCTTTAAAAGTTTAAAGACTGAACATCTTCTTTATTCTACTCTAATATACTCTATTGTTTTGATCCATATATCTTATATCTATATCTTTATATCTTTTTCTTACCCGTTGCCCGGTCGCAGGGACAGCAGTCTCCACGACTGCCCCTCAAATCACATTGCACCAACTGCCCATTGGTTTCACACCAAAGACAGAATCATTGCCTCTGGGCCAAAGTGAAGGCCACAGTGACACAGTTGTTTCTACTGTAATTCATCTAATCTCACTGTCAATACTGTGGATTGTGTTTTATTATGTCAACCTTATTTCCTGATCTTATTTTGTTGCCATAAATGAAGCTCAAGACAAACTGTCATATTGTTATCACTGGTTTGTATGTCATGTTATACATTCCAAGGGTCAAGTTGATGTTTTCTTTGCTGCCCCTGACTTTGACTTCAGTGACACTTGGACTCTGACCACTAATGCAACAACTGTAGGTCAGTGAACATGCCAATAACTTAGTTTACAGCAGCCGTCGTCAAACCTGAGATAACATATCACTGACTTTTCATAATTGAAAACTATGATTGTGACAACAAGACGGATAATGATAAAATTATTAGACTACATTGTTGTTTTCTTCAACTGTTTGTTCATATTAATGTCAGGTGCCACTAGAGATACAATCATTTGGACAAAAACTGATATGTTGCCACATTCCATGCTTCTATTTTGATAGTAACCAAAATCACTTCACAAACAGTGCTTTTAGGCATTCACTGTTTTTTGTCTGACTGTTAATGTCACCAAATGAGCAAAAAGTTGAAGAAAAGAAAAATAGTCTGGGACTCACCTACAGGAATCCCAACCGTCAGAGCGACAGCGACCAAACATCCAGCTGAAACTCCACAGATTTTAGAAGCACCTTGAATCAGACGTGGAGCCCGTTCCTGGATACAACTCATGGCTCCCATCTGGTAAATACTCCTGAAGCCTGAACCTGAAAAGGAGATGTTCCACTCCTGGTCCCAGCAGAACATCTTCTTTGAAGGATCTTTTCAAAAAGATGTCTAGAAGAAAACACTGTTAAGAAGCTCCTCAGGGATCAGCAGGTGCATCTGGAGTTATTCCAACCATTCCAGTGTGTAAACTGTTGTGTTATCTCCGCTACAACCAGAGGTTACACATGCACAGAGTCCTTGGTGCTATACAAAGGAGGTGTTACGCAACCCACTGCCCTCAGATGTCCCACGGTTGGAAGTAGAAAAACAGCCCAGAGTGGAGGCTGCAGTAAAGGCAGCTGCTGGACATGTGATATGGCTTTCATTACATGCTTTAGGTCAGTGACGTAAACACACCTGCTGGGTGAGGAGCAAACGGGGGACTATGAAGTATTCACTGCGGCAAACATATCAAACATGATGTAATAATCAAAATAATTCTTCAATTTTAGTTTTTCTTCACTCCACATAACAACATTAGATTTTGTACATTTTTTTATATATCATAACATCTTTATGTCATGTTATAGATTGTAGGCAAGTCATTGGTTACACAAGGCTTCAGGTTCTAATCCACCAACTGAGGTGCTCTGAGCATAACAACATCCCGGCCCAGATAACTTCCTGGGGCCTCATCACCCACAGGAAGGCTCACAATATGGTGCAACGTGATTCAGGTGGTACCTATGTATGTTATCATTATTTTTGTTTACGTCTGTTTTTTGATGGGAGAATGGAATTAAAATGAACTTATGGGTCCTACATGATTTTTAATTTTAAAAAAAGTTGACTACATGTGCTGCAGTGCAACCATATCTAGCAGCCTCCTCCGTATATGTTTATATTTCCAGATATGGTGTGATAAACATTGGCAAAATATTCTGAATTGTGGAATGGAAAGAGCTTCTTTTGCTTGATATTATTTAAAAAAAAAGTAAAATACAAAATGCAAAATACACATTTGCCTTCAATTTATTTAACATTTTCACATTTTTTCTAACCACAGTATGAAAAACATTTACTAAAATTTAGAAAATAATCAACATTTTATTCATCTTTCAGCTTTTCGAAAATTTTCTCTGACGCCATGTTCCTGATTAACCCCATGGCTCGGCTCAAACCCCAGCCTCCCCCGGTGCTGTTCGGTGATTCTGTGTTTGCTTCTCCAAATTCTGAGGTGGGGGAAAAAGACGGTGTTGGGGGAGGAGTCAGAGGCATGTGATCCGCCAAACTGTCGGTGTGCCAGGGGAAGACGAAGCTGAGTTTGGGCGTTTTTTCAGGGGTGGCAGGAGGCGTGTTTGCAGTGTCCAGAGTGGATATCCTGAAAAAGACGCAAGAAACAAAAAAGGTTTTTATGTAGGCTAATGATTTGCCGAAATCCGATTTTGCCAGTATTGTCCAAACTCTTGATTTTCAGATGCCGACATCGTATGGTGTCGTGTGATCGTGTGATCACAGCTCATTTGGCAAAAAGTCATTGTCATCGGATTCTCATTATTGGAGGAAAAACCAATATCGATCTTACCGTAATCGCCGTATCGCGTAATCACGCTAAAACCAATATTATCGGACATCCCTAAAGTTACACACCCTCCTCCACTGGCAGTTGTTGTTTTGTTGAAGTGTTTAATAATCAGGTGATTATCGGAAAATTATTTAATGTCTGAAACAATAGGTGAAGACGGACCTGTCACGGCGGTCGTCCATTCCGTCCTTCTCTGAGGGTTTGTGCAGTATCCCTTCAGCCACGCCATACAGCCAACTCATGTCTCTAGGAACTTCTGAGATCCAGTCCACCAGTCTGAAGAATCAGTCATATCATCACAATCATCACATTCAAAAGTTGTCTTCGATGATCGAACTGGTGACCTTATATGTAGTAAGGCAAGGGGGTAAACCACCGTCCCTAAGATTTAACAACCAGCACCAACTGGTTAATAAAATATACAGAAAGGTTTAGTTGTAAGCAACTGGGCTTCTTGAAATTATAATAAAAATTTTGCGGGAAAAACTGAAAAAGAAAAGCATCTTGGATGAGGTATGAAACCTTTTTGAGAAAACTGAATGTCCAGTTGCCTACCTTAACTCTTTAAGCTAAGAAATATACTTTAAGCTGATATAATAACTGTTTGCTCCACTTTATCTTTATCAGATTATCCATTTTTTACAGTTAATTTTTCTTTTACAGTTCAGCTCAAAAACTGGAAAAACAGAGCAACGGGATCTGTTTAGTTTGTAATGCGGGACACATGACAGCAGCTGAGAGCAGGGAGACAGAGAAACTTTGTGTCCTCACATTTACAACATGATTTAAGTTTGTACCAATGACTGTGGAATTCAGGGCTTGAACTAAGTTAAGGAAGAACAAAAAGGAAATAAAAAAAAGCAACCAAGCAACTATGACAAGAATAAGAGGGACAATAGGAAGCAAAACATAAGTAGAAATGGTAGTAGACATTGGAAGAAGAAGAACAGAAGGATAGAAAAGGATATATTTATATATTACACACAAATATATATATATATATATATATATATTTACCTGCGTGCAGACACAACAGGCAGCGATGGCAGAAACTGCAGATAGGAAGTGACTTTCTTAGGTAGGTGTTCCACCACGTGGGGCAACAGACCATCAGATGAGCGTGATTGTCGACAAGCGTCACACAACACTAACTCAATTAAAGGGAAAAAAAAAACAAACACGATCAATTTTACAGTAACCTCGGAAATCCTATCACTATCACACAAACACAATCTCTTTATTCTTATCTGACTGAGTTCTGACTCAACATGTTTTACACCAATAATAATATAGATAGATAATAGATAGTATCAACGACTCCATGGCATCAACCTTATATTAACATGTTATGTAATATATGTACAAATATTGTCAGTTTTTTCTGACATTGATTAAAACGATAAAATACAATGCCTAGTTTATGTAAAATTATGTTTTCCTTTAAAATTGTTTGGGTATGAACAGTTTTATAATAAAGTGAAAGTCACTAGATGGCAGTATTGCAGCTCATTAAGCTCATTCTTAAAAATTGTGACCTCTGGATCATAAAAGTGAAAAGGTTGATTACCAGGGAGCAGTGAGTGGGGACGGTGCCATGCTTAGTGGACCTCAGTGGTGACCTGGCAGTTGGTGGATTCAAACCCTGAACCCTGCGGACCCGAGTCCGGTTCTTTAACCACTAGGCCACTACTAATGCAGCTTCCAGACGCCATTTTTGTAGGGACATGAACTTGGTTCTTGGGCGCAGTTTAGTGATGTCACACACGGGCCCTCGTGGGGGACACTGTCGTGTGATTGGCTGCAGACAAGCAAGACTTCTGATTGGCTTGTGACGGACTGACGTACCAAAATTACGAGTCCCAAAAATACAAATTCGGGTGTGCGTAAATTCACAAATTAAAAGCACGATTTGCATGCGCGTACGACAATTCTAAAACGTAATTTGACGTGTGAAGCGTTGTTTGTGTTTGCATAGAAATATCTTATAATATTGGACATCTTATCGAACTAACCCTACTTTAAACGGCATTCAGTTTCAAGGCTTGATATTGTGGTCATTTATTTGATAAATTAATTTTGATTGGTTGATTTCTGTCGAGCTGATTGAGTCATTTCCACACATCACTCACCTCTTCTGATGTGAGGTGGGAGCCTCTCCTTGACCTGAGGCCCTGGACAACATTCCTCATCACCTGTGCTTTTCTTCTCCCCCTCCTCCTCCTCTTCTTTCTTCTGCTCCAGCTCACCACACACAGGTGAGGACATGTCCACCTCCAAACCCCTTAGACTTTCACTGGTTATGAGATCTGTGGTAGTTATTCCACTGGATGGCTTGTAGTCTTATAGCCATGGTTATTTTCATTGTCAACATTTTTGTGTCTTTAATTGTAATCATCCATAAAGAAACTTGTTCTTACTGTTCTCAAGGAGGAATCGAAGAGCATCTTCATAACCATTCTGGCAGAACTTGCACATGACCTACAAAAGCAAAGGGTTAATTGTGAACATCACTCACGCTTTGGCGTTTAGATAGAAGACCTGTCTTCTTCATATCTTCTACTCTGACTCCAACCACCTCCATGTCCTCCCTCACTGCATCCATCAATCTCTGTCTCCTACCTGGCAGCTCTATCTCTAGGATCATTCGTCTAACAATGTGTCCACTGTCCTTCCTCTGAACAAGTCCAAACCATCTCAATCTGTCTTCTCTAGCTTTTTCTCCAAACCTTCCTGTCTTCCTGTGTTGTCCCTCTAATCACCTCATTCCTGATCCTGTCCATCCTTGTCTCTCCTAAAGCTAATCTCAGCATCTTTAACTCCTCCACCTCCAGCTCTGTCTCCTACCTATTCCTAGTGTCTCTAATCCATCCATAATGTCTGGTCCCTCCAGCTCTGTCTCCTGTCTTCTACCTATTCCTAGTGTCTCTAATCCATCCAAAGACCATGCTCCCTCAGCCAATAGTACACCAATGATACAATATATTTCCCAATAGTACACTGTATACAGTTGGATGTAGGTGAACTTCTATGTTGAAACATCTGCAGGGTCTCACCTCAGCCTCAGGTGGAAAGAAGGTGCTGGTCACTCTGTAAATGTTCTCTGAGCTCAGGTGGACACTGACGTTGTTAAAGCGCACCTCGTGCAGGTTCATGGTTCCTGCAGGAGGACAGATGTCACTCTCACCAGCGTAGGCCGAGATGGTCACGGTGTTTTTCAGGTAACAGCGCGGCAGGTTGTCACTGGCAGCACCGTCCACATAATGCTGAGGAGGATTTGATGAATCAGGTGAATGTTAGAGTTGGAAATCAGGCCTGGGAGACGGTTGGACCGTCATACTCACCAGTCCTTTGTAGGTGGGTGGAACAAGGCCGCAGTAGAGAGGAATGAAACAACTGCACAACAGAACCTGAGACAAATAATATAAATGCACAGTTCTAGGAAGACATTTCCGGAACTCTCAATGCCGTGCTGACCTGAATTAGTTCGTCCCTGCTGCCAAAGTCAGACACTAAAACGTTCTTCCCGTCAGGCATTCGGGTCAGGGATACGCACAGTCGTCCAGAGGCTCGAACGTGAGCATCTGTAGGGAGTTTTTCCTGAAGAGAATTTTCCACCAATTGCAACAGGTTGAATGCAGGGTTTAGAGGACCAAACCTGTGTCTTCTGGCCTCTCTGGCCAAGGACATCAAATCTGCACAACAATGTTCTGAAAGAAAAAAGAGAATTGTCCCAAAAGTGAGCCCACGATGTAATTTTATTGGGCTGAGGACATCATACCATCGTGGACTAAAATACACATTTGGCTAGTTTGACAGATAGACGGACAGACAGGGAGACACATACAACTTTCTTAATGTCTCAGGAGTATCTTTAGGGAAAATCAAGGGAAAAACACAGCCATACATACATACATAAATACATACATACATATAAAAACATACATACACAGACACACATATATAGATACATACACATATATGCATTAAGAAATACAGGTACATACATGTCTATACATACAAACACACACATATAGTAAATATATGCACATACATACATACATACAAACACACACATATATAGTATATATGTACATACAGTACATACATACATACAAACACACATACATATATACATAAATATAAACACACATATGTATGTGTATACATACATATATGCATGCACACACATATATGCACATACATATAAATACACGCATATACATACATACTGTATATACATCCCCATGTACATATACATGCATACATATACACATACTGTATATACATACATGCAAGTACAATACCTATATATACATTAACATAACATACATTAAAAAACAATAACCACTAAAGTGTACTTTATTTTAAATTTCTTAATTTGTCGCGTGTTTCTAATATTGAGCTTTGGCTGTCCCAGATTCACATCCATACTGTACATACAAACATATACATACATACATACATACTGTATATACATCCCCATGTACATATACATGCATACATATACACATACTGTATATACATACATGCAAGTACAATACCTATATATACATTAACATAACATACATTAAAAAACAATAACCACTAAAGTGTACTTTATTTTAAATTTCTTAATTTGTCGCGTGTTTCTAATATTGAGCTTTGGTTGTCCCAGATTCAGTGAATTTGGGACAAAATTATTCAAAATTAGAGTTTATTTCAAATTTAAAAAATGCCAGAATTGATCTAAAAAATTAAAAAAATTGTTCTTCATATAAAATTTAAAATTTACTTTTTTTTTTCCCATTTTTTATTTGGACTGTGGGTAGAAAGAGACTCGGTGTTTACCCAGAGGCATCCCTGTGACCAGCGTGGCGGCCATCAGAGCACCTGACGAGGAGCCGTAGAATTTGGAGGCGTCTCCTAAGAACCGCGGGAACCTCTCCAGGATACAGCTGGTGGCTCCGACGTAGTAAATACCCATGAAACCGCAGCCTGCGAATGAGATGTTCCACTCCTTGGACAAGTCAAACATCTTCTCCGGATCAACCCAGTCTTTGACTCGGTAATTTTTTTTATCATAAACACCGTCAAGTTCCAACGTCACGAGATCGCTTCTTTGGACCAGGGTTTAATTGACCGTCACGCCACAATGATCGGTCGAGAACGACACGACTCGAAGAGGGAACGACGGGAGCCGAGTCCTAAAGTATGAGCCGCGTTTTTTCGCATTCTATCACCAACTCGCTCTCACTTTTCTCTATATAAACTGCACGTGATTGGTCAATATGTGATTGTGTCTCGGGGCGGAGCAACGAGACAACATCGACACAATGTTTAATCAAAACAAAAACACAGCAAACCCATGTCCTCCTCCTAGCTCCACCAGACGGAAAGGTAATAACAATAAACCTTTGACACCTGTTTGAAGACACAGGTGTCAAACTCAGGCCCGGGGGACAAATCTGGCCCGCAATGTAATTATATTTGGCCCACTAAGTCATATCAAACATTAACTAGTTTTGGACCGCAAGAATAAAAGCTCCTACATACTGGCAGGATTTGTAGTATTGGTGATATGTGGTTTTTGTTACAGCGCCGACATTTTTTTAATTTTTTTTGTAGGTCTGTAGAAAAACATAAAAACATTAAACGTATCTGGGAAGGCTACAGATAGAGGCAAATACCACCACTGTGGGTTTTATTTCAGATATAATTTCGGCGACAGACGAAACAGGCAGTTGCTTGGGGTTCCAACCACTAGGGGGCCTAGTCAAAAAGCATTATGCTTCGGGCACAGATAGGGTGGGGGGCCCCACCTAGGAGCCCTAAGAGACCCTTGCATTGTCCATGCATTTGATATTTTGGAGAAGGGGAAACATTAACAGTTGATTGTGACCTACTTTTGACCAGCCCTAAACTAAATACCAAAAGCAAAGACAATCTTGTAACAGACAAATCCACATTTACAAGCTGGTTATGAAGTTTTGGAAGAGCAATCTCCTCTAAGAAGCATATTCCTGTGATGCTTTGGGATATAATCTAAAAAAGGGAGTCCAAATCTTTAAGAAATATTCCTATTTCCTTCTCTTTAGCTATTGCAAGCAGTATTTTGTGAGACATAGTGTTAAAAAAAAAGTCTTGTACCAAAGGGGGACAGTGGTTGGGTGTTCTTTTTTCCACTTATGAATGCATTTCCTTTGGCAGGAATTTTGGCCGAGCAGGAAGACGTCTGGACTCTTCCTGAATTTTATTTTGAAAATCCCACTGAGTACTGAAGAGATATGGTTCTAACATACGCAGATCTTACAGGATGGAACAACTAGAGAAAAGGCGTCAGGAGTCATTTGTGGACCAGCCAAGAGTCGGATCTCTAAGAGCACAAAGTAAACTGCTTTCCTATTGGTCGAGAGGAGGTCACGTGGGCGACCGGTTGAGTTACGCAGCATTTAAAACCTCTCCTCTGGAGCAGCCGGGGTAGATTCGCACTTTTCGTCCGCGAAGATGAGCATCCCCGTGGTGGACTTCGGCGACTACGGTCTGGATAAACATGACGTTACGGACGAACAGCTGCAGGACCTGAGTCAGCAGCTAGGAGCCGCGTTCTCTGACATTGGATTTGTGTTTCTAAAGAACACGGGGATCTCCTGGTCGGAGGTGAAGCCGCAGAATCCATGTTTATTGCATTGGTTTCGTCCGTAAAGTCGACATTTTCTTCTATTTTGCGGTTGTTGTAGGTGGAAGGAGTTATGGATGTCGCACTGAAGTTTTTTCTACAGCCCGAGGACATTAAGAAGCCGTTCACCAGGGGAACTTTCTCCGCTGCCCCGAACCATGGCTGGGTGTCAGTGGAAGCAGAGAGGTACAGAGATGTGATGGACAGGAAATCTGCTTCCCTATAATAATAACCATAATAACCTAAATAAAAGTACTCATATGTTTGACACATATGACAAACAGTAAACAAACTATGGCTCGAGGGCCGGATGTGGCCCGGTTTTGCGTTTTTACCCGGTCCACAAAACTTTTCCAAACTATGCTAATAATATGTAATTACCATTACACCCTGCAACAACATCATATCTTCAATAGATGGTTTAGGAAAGGCAAAATGTCTTTTATATGTTTTCATTTTTATCTTAATTAATATAAAAATAATATGATGGCCCCCATGTCAAATTAGGAAGAATTGAGTCATAATAATAATATTTGCCCAGTTATAACCAGTTATAAACTTTTGTTTTTAATTCCAGGTTGAATCCTCTTCGTCCTGGAGACCTCAAGGAGTCCTTCAACGTCTCATCACTCCACGCCGACCTTGTAATGTTTCCTTTCAGTCTAAAACGTTATGTTAACTAAACAGAAAAAACCTATTTAGGTTAAATGTTTGTTCAATAAACTGTCACGTTGTTGGGTCGACCAGGTTTTTTCCTCCTACCAGATATTTATCCACATAAACCTTCGACTGGTTTGTTTTTTCTTTCTTGTCTGGGAGTTTAAATTTGTCTTGGAATCTTGAGGATTTAGCTTCTCGTCCAAGGTAGTATGTGAGATATTTGCCAACGGTCAGTTAGAACCGAAGAAGCCTCTCAGATTAGAGGTGAATTGTTTTAAAAAAACAAACAGCTCCTGTTGACGAATGTAAAACTACTTCAGATAAAAGGACCTGGATGAGTATGACCCACATTTTGGTCTTGTTTTCCTTAGTTATCTTAAAGTTTTGACCCCAGATAACTGTGATCTCTGTTTCAGAAATGGCCGTTATCCGTCGCTAATTTCGAGGAAATCCAGTTATCCTTCTTCCAGCGCTGTAAAGAGTTAAGTCTGCGGTTGCTGAGGGTCCTGGCACAAAGTGTTGGCGTGGACCCTGAAGTGTTCCTGACTGCACACAAGTCTATAGGAAGTACGTGCACATGAAAACAAGAAAAATTTCGCATTTTTGACAATTGTTACCCTTTCAAACTAAAATCGGTGGTGGCATAGTAGCAAAGAAGACCTGGGTCTAGAGCAGACCTGGGAAAGCTAAGGCCCCGGGGCCAGATGCGGCCCGTTTGGCATTTTAATCCGGCCCGGTGAACTTGTCCAAATTATACTTTTAATTGATAATTCTTTTACCCTACCCTTAAAGTGAAGGCAGCATTTCCCCAATAGATAGTTTCGAAGAGGCTTAAAGTATTTTGCCTTTATTCAATACTTTACTCATTTACCTTAGTATGCAAAAATACTCAATCTTACTGATTGTGACCTGGCCTATAATTCATTTTTAGTACCACCTGTGGCCCACATTTCAGTCATATATATCACAAAGACAAGAAGTTTGCTTTCCTGCTGCTCCTACAAGACCGAACACCATCATTATATTTTATTACTATTATTATTATTGTATTTTCTGCAGCTTCCAAGAATGGCTCAGCACTGCGGTCTCTGTATTACTCACCCGTAAACAGTGACAAAGTCAAGGAGAACCAGGTGCGCTGTGGAGAACACACTGACTACGGCAGCCTCACGCTCTTGTTCCAAAGCAGTAATGGTCTGCAGGTAAAAATCTACAGCTTCAACAATTCACGGCAATAATATCTGCAAGTGGAAAACTGTAAGTTTCTAAATATTTTCCTTGTGAACTGAAACCCTCAGGTCCTTACCCATTCTGGTGAATTCGTCTCTGTTCCGTGTCTTCCTGACGCTGTTCTTGTCAACATTGCTGATTTGATGCAGCGTTGGACGAGTGATCAGTTTGTCTCAGTGGTGAGTAGTCAACAAGTTGTATTTTTAGTACAAACGAGGAATTGTTTGTACTAGGAACAGTAAGACAAGTAGAAGTCTTGGAAGCATAATTTGACTTCCAGGCGTGGGAAAACTTTTTGACTCGCACAATTGGTTCTAAAATTGGACGCCGGGGACAAGTCCAGGTCAGAAATATGGATTGTATATTAGAACTTAGATAAATCTCATGTAAAAGTCGTATAAATCCTAAGATTTTACATTTTTAATACCTTTTATGACGTAATCTACTGAAAAATTGCATTATTGCAGGGAAAAGGAATACATATAATGATAATATAAATAAAAATTTAATGATTAAAATAATTAAATCTTGCATCAAAAAGCTCAATGGGCCGCATCAAAAAGCTTAACGGACCGTATCCGGCCCCCAGGCCTTAGTTTGCCAATGCCTGGTGTAGACTATTCCCACAAAATAAGGAATTATGGGATTGAATCAATGGATATAATCGTGTTTGTTGCTCAAAGATGTGCGTGTGTGTCGCCTTCATTTTTTGTTTACGTCTATTTATGTAAAACCAGTGAATTCTCAACATATTCTCTCGTCGTTTTATCGCAGGTGCACAGGGTTGTGCTGCCCCCTGCTGGAGACTCTAGTACGCGGCAGTCACTGGCTTTCTTTGCTCAGCCTGACGATGACGCAGTCATAACCTGCTGTGACGGCTCCAACAAATACCCGCCCATCAGGGCACGTGACCACTACACGGCGCAATACAGCGTTACCTATGTAAATTCCTAAAACTATCATTGATTTGTTTGGAAAATGGAGGTTAAATGGATGGTTAAGCTGTAAAGGTAGAAAAGGAAACCGTGTTAAACCCTATTGTTATGTTTTTAGAGTAGAATGTAGAACGTGGTTGTTTGTGAAAAGCAATATCCAGTGGCCTATTTAACTATGAAATTGTTAATTGTTAAGAAGAGTGAAAATTCACATTAGAAAAATAGAATTTTTAAAGTAATATTTCATTTAATTTTTCTCTGTTTTAAATGTGTTTTTACGGGCTTTGAGGGTAACGTATGGCAATATTAGTCAAACACTGGGTAAAAAACTAGTAATGTTAAGATTTTTTTTGTTTTTAAGAAACTTATATCTGTTACATATTACACTTTAACCAGTTCAATATGTGATCAGTGCTGTTGATTGATCATATTTCCATATAAGGTTTCAACCTTTTTCTCATATTTGTCATAAATGTGGGAAATATAAATGACATTTGATTGATTGATTGACTGATATCAATATTCGTTGTGAAGGGTTTGTTTGTCACATTTATTCATACAACAACAACATAACTGATACACAAACTCATACTGCTGTGTCCCCACAAATAAATAACCTTTTTATAAAAAGCAATATTTCCATGTTGTCTTGTACCTTGACTATATATCATCATTGTCTCAATGACAAATCATTCCAATTGTTAGCTAACAAAAATACGTTGTAGGCCACCATAACTGTGTCCGCGTACTTAAGTTGGACCCTGAGCCTAACTTTGGATACATGAAAGATATGGTATGGCATAAATATTATGTAAGGTAATGACCCAAAGTTCATGACCATAAAAGAGAGAAGAAGAAATCCACATTATGTTGTAGCCATAGAATGGTCTTTAGGAGAGACAAGGATGGACAGGATCAGGAATGAGGAGATTAGAGGGACAACACAGACAGGAAGGTTTGGAGCAAAAACTAGAGAAGCCAGATTGAGATGGTTTGGACATGTTCAGAGGAGGGACAGTGGATACATTGGTAGAAGAAAGAGATGGAGCTACGAGATTGGTAGGACATGGAGGAAGTTTGAGTCAGAGTAGATGATGGAGATGGAGAGAACATAAAAAATGCTGATCCCTGAAACAGGGACAAGGTAACGTGTCCGTCCAAAAGAGAGATTAAACTGGTCATTGCAACTAAGTCGGTGTCAGATGAGTCTTCTTCTCTACATCATCAACATTGATGAAGAAGTCAAAAAGACGTTCAGCAGGGGGACATTCCCTGTCAGTCCCAACCATGGCTGGGTGTCAGTGGAGACAGAGAGGTAGGACAGGTTGTCCACCGTCTACTTGGAGAATTAAAGACAATCATTTATGATTTTTAATGTTTTATTTTCAGGTTAAACCCAGTCCGCCCTGGAGACCTGAAGGAATCTTTCAACGTTTCATCGCTTCATCCTGACATAGTAATGTTTACCCTTCAGACATTGACCTTATTTATCATACTATCAACTTAACAACCAGGGTATTACGGAGTGACCCTTCAAACAAATGGCTGGTCAGGTACCTAGCTGGTCAGTTAATGTCCAACCATGCTAGGACAGCAATTCTAAAACAACAAATCTAAAGAAATGTTTAATCTTATTTCAGAAGTGGCCCTCATCAGATGTTGTATCTGGACTCAAGGAAATCCAGGAATCAATCTTCCAGCGCTGTAATGCGCTGTGTCTGCGGGTGCTCAGAGTCATGGCCCTCAGTGTTGGCGTGGACCCAGGAGTGTTCCTTGATGCACACCAGTTCATAGGAAGTAAGTTATTCCTGTTTTCTTTTCTTTAGCTGAGTTGGCAAAACCATAGGATTGACTCGTAGTGATGGACTGCAGTGTAGAAGTGATGCAGTCAGAATTTTATTTTTTTTAATGTAAAAAACACTTTTAGAACGTCTCATCGGACATTTCTACTGCGTATTATAGACATTATACAAACATTATGCCGCAAATCTATACAACACAAACACAGATATACTGGTACATTTTAGTATTTTAAAAATTTAGTGTAAAGTGACAGTACAAAAATAAACGAAAAAACAACAAAAAAATATTCATAAGGTCCTGAGATGTTTATCTCAGTATTTGGGACAAATGTCTCTTTTCTTGGCTTGTCCCTTTTTCAGGGGTTGCCACCGTGAGTCAACATTTTCTATCTCCCCCTGTCCTCTGTGTCCTCTACTCTAACTCCAACTACCTCCATGTCCTCCCTCACTGCGTCCTTCATCCCACCTGGTAGCTCCATCTCTAGGATCATTCTTCTACCAATTAATCTGTCATCTGTCTTCTCTAGCTTTTTCTCCAAACCTTCCTGTCTGTGTTGTCCCTCTAATCACCTCATTCCTGATCCTGTCCATCCTTGTCTCTCCTAAAGAGAATCTCAACATCTTTAACTCCTCCACCTCCAGCTCTGTCTCCTGTCTTCTTCTTAGTCCTAGTGTCTCTAAAGTCTGTATATCTCTCTGTATAAGTTAGTATTGGAAAAGGTAATAAAGTATTTGTATTTGAACAATATTGGCAGATGGGATATTGCCAAACATTAATATTGGACATCAATTCAATCAATTAAAAAGAGAAACAATTTCAGACAAAAATATTCCAATAAACCTGTTACATGTCTTAAATATTATCCATCATATCATTTGAAGTACTTTGATGGGGTGTTTTGCAGCTCCGAAAAACAGCTCAACCCTGCGGTCTCTTTACTACGCACCAGTAAACAGAGACCAGGTGAAAGAAAACCAGATACGCTGTGGAGAACATTCCGACTATGGCAGCATCACCCTGTTGTTTCAAAGCAGTGAAGGTCTACAGGTAAAATAATCAAATCAAATGTGCACATTTATTAAATTGAAGTCCGTTGAATATTGTTCTTCCAATTTCTCGTTTAATTTTAGGTTCGTTCACGTTCTGGTGAATTCGTCTTGGTTCCCTGCATCCCAGGAACTGTTCTTGTCAACGTTGCTGATATGATGCAACGCTGGACAAGTGACCGGTTTATCTCCGTGGTGAGTAACAGGTTTTAGCTGCAAGTTTTGTGATGAATTGAGCAATAAAAAAAAAAACAAGGAAATCACAATTCAGATATTTAATCTTTAAATAATATTAAAACAAGTACATGCATTCCTAAGTAAACTGATTTACAATTTAGGTAAATAACCCAGATAAACTTCTTTGTTTTGATACACAACATATGTGTAAATATGTATTATAAGATCAAATAAAACAACCTTGCAGAGAGGAGTCACCTACAATATAACAATAAACCAATCATTAATAAATAATGCCTCATTGTTGTATAATCTACAACAAAAAAATTTAATGCGGCCTCTTGTTTTGCTCAGCTGCACAGAGTTGTTCTGCCCCCTGCTGGAGATTCGAGCACACGCCAGTCACTGGCTTTCTTCGCTCAGCCGGACGATGACGTGGTGATTACCTGCTGTGACGGCTCCAATAAATATCCTCCAATCAATTCACGTGACCACTACATGGAGCGATTCAGTGTATCATACGGACGATCTTAAAATGTATTTAGCAACTGTTCTTAGGATTCCACATTTGATAGGTTTGTGTTGAAAATGTACGTGACTTATTTTTTAATTTTCTCATATATAAAGATAACTTTGTAAAGATTTTCGATACAAAGAGTCTTAAATTATGTGTACCGCACACCTTACTACTCACTAATTGCAGCCTACATAATATTTTTTAAAGAGTTGTGGGCCACAAAACTCTATTGATGTACTAATGCTGGACCCCGAGCCTAACTCTAGGAAATGGAAGTGACTGCTCGCCATGGTGACAAATGTACACAAGGAAATTTAACCCAACACCTAACTGAAGAGTGGGCAACTCACTGGAGCGACCGAAGAGCAGTGTTTGGGGATGATGCTCAGTGGTACCACCTAACCTCAGTGGTACCCTGACAGCTGGTGGATTCAAACCTAAGGCCCTCCAGACCCCAGTCCCACTCTTTAACCACTAAGACACCCCCACTGCCCCATAGCCCCTTTGGACACATGCATTGTATTGTTGAGTAAATATGACTCTTTCTGGGTATTATTGGTCTTTTGAGTTGTGGTTAAGGAACAAGGTTCCAGGTTCGAATCCACCAACTGCCAGGTTGGAGGTCCACTGAGCATGGCACCGTCACTAAACACAGCCTCTCAAGGCGCCCTATTTTTCTATCCATAGCAAAAATGTACGGCCATATCTGCAGTTTTTCACTACCCATAATATCTCCCTACCCTGTTTCAAAGGTGGTAGCCTATTTTATAGATGTTGAACAATCATAATTTCTTCCTACCCTCTGTTTTAAAGGTGGTAGCATATTTTTATAGATGTAAAACAACCATAATATCTTCCTACCCTCTGTTTCAAATGTGGTAGCATAATCTTATAGATGTTAAACAACTATAATATCTTCCTACCCTCTGTTTTAAAGGTGGTAGCAAGTTTTTCATAGTATAAAACAACTATAATATCCTCCTACCCTCTGTTTCAAAGGTGGTAGCAAGTTTTTCATAGATGTAAAACAACCATAATATCTCCATAGCCTCTGTTTTAAAGGTGGTAGCATATTTTTATAGATGTTTAACACCTATAATATCTATCTTAGTGGAATACTTCCCCTAATTTTAGTCCCTTGACATCAGCTACCTGAGGCTCCTCCTGGTGGCGAGGCCCGGGGCTGCAGCCCCTTTAGATCATTCTGTTGGTCCAGCCTTGTTTGTTGAGTTCAGCGGGGTCCCGATGAAAAGGAACTTTCTTTCCTAAATAAACCTTGGAAACCTTTGCAGGACACAACTGGTGGCACCAACCTCAAAACCTCCTGTGAAGCTGCAGTCTTTGGAGAAGAAACATTTTTTGGACCAACATCTTCCATGGGTTATTCCAATTTCTACTTTATGTATACATTTGAAATACAAACACTTACCTGAGGTAGAAGTAAACAACTGTGTGTCAATATCACTGAAAGCAAGAGAACTATGGACGGGGGAGGGTCGCACAGAAGGGCCGCACCCACCCTTCTGAAGAGTTACTTTACAGTGGCAGTTCAGACTTCTGCTGCTCAAACCCACGGTCAGATTGGAGTCGGTCACAGAATGAGTATCCCAGTAGTGGACTTTGGTGATTATGGCCTGGATAAAAGTGATGTGGCTGACGATCAGCTGCAGTACCTGAGCCAACAGCTGGGAGCAGCCTTCACTGACATTGGCTTCGTGTGCTTGAAAAACTCAGGCATCAGTCAGGACGAGGTGAGTGTTAAAACACAACCACTGCAGCTTTTGCTATTCATTTCTACAATCTCTTCCCTTGGTCTGTGTGTGTCTGTCTGTGCAGGTGAACGTTGTTATGGATGTGGCCATGAAGTTCTTCCTGCAGCCTGAAGACGTCAAGAAGACATTCAGCAGGGGGACATTCCCTGTCAATCCCAACCATGGCTGGGTGTCAGTGGAGACAGAGAGGTAGGACAGGATCTCCAGGGTCAGTTTATGCTATTTTTATTCATGTACAAAGCACGTTACCATACGTTAAACCTCTTCTTCTATGGTGTTTATTGGCTGTTGTGACTTTCGTCTTCCTTGACACCACCTGTCTCACTCTTACCTTTTCTGCTCGAGCAGTTAGAAAAAATGCATACATTAGCCGCATCCTTGCATAAGCCGTCGGGTTGAAATTGTGTGACAAAAGTTGCGGCTTATAGTCCGGAAATTACGGTAAAGTAGGGGTTTGTAGTTCGAAACTCACAGGAATTTATCCCTATAATTTTTTTTATTTCAGGTTAAACTCACATGGCCCTGGAGATCTGAAGGAATTTTTCAACTTTTCATCACTTCATCCAGACATAGTAAATTCTACCTATTAGACTTTATTCATGTTTGTCAACTTCATAATCAGGCTATTGGAACTACCTATCAAACAAATCAGTTAATTTAGAGTTAGGATAATAATAAAATTCTCAATTTTTTTTTTGCTAAATCTTGTTTTAGAAATGGCCGTCATCAAATGTTGTGCCTGGATTCAAAGAAATCCAGGTGTCTTTCTTCCATCGTTGTAAAGAGTTGTGTCTGCGGGTGCTGAGGGTCATGGCCCACGGTGTTGGTGTGGACCCAGGAGTGTTCCTTGATGCACACCAGTTTTTAGGAAGTATGTACAAACCAGACAAAAAATATTATTAATGTCAGGTATGTTTACTTTGCATGTACTTCAGCTACCTCTTGTTATATACAGGGGAAAGGGAATTTTTAGGGGAGTCCTCCAATAATGCAAAATTCAATAACATAACGCCTGGATTTTACCAAATTTGTTAGGATTGCACAAAAGATCTTGAGATGCTAACCTTAGAATTCGGGGCAAACATCTGCGTATATCGGTATAAGTTAATATTGCAAATGGAAATTTTGTTACGAACCTTGTTACGAAACCACTGAAAACAATTGGAGACAGAAAATTCCCAAGCCTTGTGCTTGCCTCCAAAATATTAACCAACAAATTATTTGATCAACTTTGTTGTGTTTTGCAGCTTCTAAGAACAGCACAACTTTGCGGTCTGTGTACTATTCATCAGTAAACAAAGACCATGTGAAGGAGAACCAGTTACGTTGCGGAGAACATTCAGACTTTGGCAGCATCACCCTGTTGTTCCAGAGCAGTGAAGGTTTACAGGTAAAATAAAGTAAAGTCTACACTACTTCTAACCCTTTGACAGTATATTTACTTTATTTAAAGTCTGTTTGAATTCTCTTTCTACTTTCTCCCCTCAGGTCCTTTCACGTTCTGGTGAATTCATCTCTGTTCCGTTCATACCCGGAACTGTTCTTGTCAACGTTGCTGATATGATGCAACGCTGGACAAGTGACCGGTTTATCTCCGTGGTGAGTAACAGGTTTTAGCTGCAGGTTTCGTTTCACCGCTCAACCAAGAAGCTTCTTCAGTTCTCAGAGTCCAGAAAAGACAAAACATTCATTTGAAGACCACCATGGACACATTTTTGCCAGGGAAGACAGATGGTTTAAGACAGAGGTAAAAGATGTAATTTTTGTCAATTTGGAAAATTCATCGTTCAACAGAGAAGATGAAACCTTCAACCTCACTCAGCAGCCAGTTTCACACATCCTAGGGAGGTGTGACCAAAACCATCTGAAACCACCAATCAAGTTCTATCCAACATATTGAACCGAAGAAGCCTATTGGATAAGAGGTGAAACATTTAGGAAAAAAAACGTAATGTCCAGTTGCCTTACGAAAATCTTAGTCTTGACCGTGACCTGGATGACTGTTAAATAGGAATAACTCATATTAACTTTTGCCGATATCATCCAAACACCGATACCGATATTAACCGATACTAATGTTTCACTGTGTGCCTACAAAAATAAGGAACATTCAAGAGCCCTATGTGTCGTACGAACACATTTAGCAAAAACGTATCTGATTTTTTATTGTGAGAGAAAATATATTGATTTTACCAATATTACGTAATTATGTTTACATCGGCCGATAATATTCAATCCCTCCGAACAATCTTTATCGAGGGGTACAATAATACTAATTGATTAATATTTAATTTCTATAGCAAATACTGCTGTAAAGGCATAAGATTCAGGGCTAGAAATTAGTTATTATTTATTATTATATATTAAGACCACATCCAATGTATTTTAATGCGGTCTTTTGTTTTGCTCAGCGACACAGAGTTTGTCTGCCCCCTGCTGGAGATTCGAGCGCACGCCAGTCCCTGGCTTTTTTTGCCCAGCCGGACGATGACGTGGTGATTACCTGCTGTGACGGTTCCAATAAATATCCACCAATCAATTCACGTGACTACTTGATGGAGAGGTTCAGGGACTCATATGAACGATAGTAAAATGCATTTCTGTCATTTTCATGCGTCCGCGTGTGTCTTTGCTTTGTAAATGATGAGAAGAAAAAAAACAAAAAAACTGCAAGATCATCACTTTATCGAGGACATTGAAACCCTACACCATGGGTAATCAAAACAAATCTGTTGTTTGACATGATAACTGATAAAATGATTAAAATTTGTTCAATTAAATCCAGTGTTTAGCGAAGAAAACATAAATTATTCAACAGTAAGAAATCAGACACATAAAAACATACATAGGCACAAAATTAATTCCATTATTTCCTACTATAACATCTGAGAATATCTGATTTACAGCATGTAATTTCAATATTAAACACATATTAAACAGGTGACATAACATTAAATTATATCAACAACAACCCAGCAGGTTTGCAAAAATGTGTTTGATTTTTCCGGAGTAAAAGACGACGTACAGAACATACATTTCATAGTGTTAATCCCAGACATGGGATGTGCAGCAATAAATTACAGTGTCTTCCATATCAGCCCAAACCTATAGATTCAATGGAGAACAGAAGCTGATCCTAATGAAGTGGTTCATGAATCACAGCTGGCAGATTTGAGGAGTGAAAATATCAAATATTTTCAATGCAGTCCACGAAAAAGTCAAGAATTTCTTGTTTTTACGGTTGTTCAAATGTCCTGAAACACACATCCAGAGGCGCACGTTAAGAGTGTCCCTGCACTGGTACATCCTGCTGCTGGTGATCAGGCGGCAGTGGCTGGTTGTTTCCTGGTACAACTGGTGCTGGTTCACCTTCCTCTACTGGAAAAGTAACATTTTTTTTGTTCCTCATCAAAATATATATAATTTACATGGAATTGAGAAGCTTCGTAGTTCACTTACGTTTGACCTCGGTTGTTTTGCTTTTAGATTTTAATTTTTCCATCCCTTCAACTGCCTGAGCACAGAAGGAAACAGAAAACATATTAAAGCATTAACACATCTGCTCAATGCATCAACCTGAAGGTATTCTAGTCAAAAAAAATAAATGATTTTTATTCCACCTTTTGAAACTCTGCCTTCTGGGCATTGAGCAGTTCCTGTTTCTTCTCCAGCTCCTCCTTCTGTTTCTGCAGCTCGGCCTCTTTCGCATTGATGTTTTTCTCCTCATTGACCAAACTCTCCTCAAATATCTTCAGCTCCTCCTCAGTGTACAGAGCTTGTTGCTCTAGTGTCTGCGTGAACAAAACAGAAGGCAGCAGGAAACAGGAAGTGAAAAACAGAACAGAAAAGAAGTTTTATAACCAATGTCTTACCTCCCACTCCTCATTTTTAGAGAAATCTGCCTTCTTGGTGGCTTCAATGAACTCGCTCAGTGACACCAGTCTGTCTTTATTGGTGTCCACCTAAATGCAATTGCAATTTAAGATACGTAAACTCATGGTTACAAAAGCTACAGACAGAACATAGAGCCTTTTGTGATGATTTGTTCATAGATTACCTCAAATGTTGTATAAGAAATACTTAAAACTAGGCAAGTGCGATATTATTTTTTCAGATATCTGTCCAATAAAGTCCAATCTTAATTTTTTCGATACCAATATTTATAGCAATACTGATCTATACTCCAGTTATGTCCATTATCGGAGATACTTCTTGGAACTCTAGGAGGAAGACACACAATTTAATTAATTTAATAGTAATTAATTAAAGTAATAATATTATTTTATTTAATAATCTTAGTTCACAAGATTGTTCACTCTCTCTGCTCTTGACATGAGTTATGTGTCACATTTTAGTATCCACTGTGGCCTAGAAACCAAAAATGTTGATACATCACCTCATTCATAACATGCTCTCTCATTCGAAGTCTCTCCTCCTCCATCTCCACCATGTCGTCTTCTTCGTTTTGGGAGTTGTAGACTTTTTTAAGCTTCAACACAAACACAGTCATGTCGTTAGATGGAGTCCTGGTTTCAACATCGAAACTTGCAGAATCAAACAACTAGAATCAAACCTCTTTTGTGAAGAGAGCTTCCAACTCATTCTCATCAAAGAACCCATCTCCATTTGTGTCTGTATTAAAAGATAAGAATAGATTTACCAAAATAACGTATCACTATGTGTAATAACGTAGATATTGTCTAAACCAGACCTGGTCAAACTAAGGCCTGGGGCCCAGACACTGCCTGTTGGGCTGTTTAATCTGGCCGGCCAAGCTATATACTAAATCATTTATATGTTATCATTATCCTTCTGCCTTTTCCCTTCAATGTCATCATTTACCAAACAGATAGTGTAGAAAAGACTAAAAGCTTTTCGCATTATAGTTTTTACTCACCCACTGTGGCCTAGGAGTCAAAATAATTACCCACCCTTGGTCTAAACACTTTATTTCCAATTCTGATATCAATCTATGTTGACATGTACACCTTTTTACCCCTTTTTTTAAAAATTTAATGTCTCAGGATTCTAAAGACAATTCCAGCAAATCCAAGACATTGAGTTATTGGATATTTATTATCACAGGAAAAACTGTAACAATCTTTCTACTGTTGTACATCATTATGCTAATTAACAGGCCATTATCCCTAATTTTATTATTACCTTTGATTTATAAATTAAAATTATAAATTAAAGATTAAAACTATTTTTTTTTTGCGAATTGTCATTGTTAATGTAGTTATCCATTAAAATTACCGTGTAATTTGAAAAAAGTCCTTGCATCAAAGCTCTCTGGGTCCAGACCGTCCTCTTCTTGCCACACCTCCTTGAGCTGGTCTTCACTGCCCTGGAAACAAGGACAAACAACAAGGAGACAAGGACAAAAAAGACAGTCAACAGACAAGATGTTAGTTGTTCCATTCAGCATTTCTTCTTGCTTTTAAATAAACCTTTTTAAATATCAAAAATGGCACAAAATCTGCCCATAAATGACAACTTCATAATGTAGAGCATTTCCTGCAGACACTCACTGGATGGTTGACTTTGGGGTGGTCGGCGTGTTTCTTCTTCATCTCCTCATAACGCTGCTCCTCCTTCTTTCGCTCCTCCTCATCCATGTTCTTCAGATGTTCTCTCCTTTCATGCTCCTTCATCATTTCATATTTCTTGAACTCTTCGTGATGGGCCTTGTCGAAATTCTCCAGATCGTTCATTGTCTGTTTCATAAAAAATAGTATTTATACGATGATTGATATATTGGTTATGAGACACCATGCTTTCTATAATTATTTCAAAAGTAACAGTGGGCATGTGAGGTCACTGAATGTGAATTAACTGTGTGAAACTGTGTATGTTCCTCCTTGTTTTTAAAGAAGAAAGATACATACAATGTCAAGCCAATAGTTTAAGAAAACAAGAATTTCTGCTTTTTATTTCCCAGTGGTGAAGGTGAAGGCAAAGGTATACAGGACGGTTGTGAGACCAGCCATGGTGGATGGTTTAGAGACAATAGGAATAGGTAGAAGACAGGAGACAAACACTGGAGCTGGAGAGGTTAAAGATGATGAGATTCTCTTTAGGAGAGACAAGGATGGACAGGAATGAGGTGATTAGAGGGACAACACAGACAGGAAGGTTTGGAGAAAAATCTACAGAAGACAGATTGAGATGGTTTGGACATGCTCAGAGGAGGGACAGTGGATACATTGGTCGAAGAATGATCCTAGAGATGGAGCTAGATGGAGGTAGTTGGAGTCAGAGTTAAGGATATAGAGGACAGGGGGAGATGGGAATTGTTGACCAGCCATGGCAACCCCTGAAAAAGGGGACAAGCCAAAAAGAAAAGAAGATTTCCCAGTGGAGAAAAACAGGATATGGAAATATTGGGAACCTTAACAGCTCACTATCAGATGGAAGCCTTTCCTACAAGACAAATCTGTGTTTTACAATCTTCAAAAAACCTGACAGCAGAGGAATACCAAAGGTGCCTGCTATAAACGCGCCTGTTTACAAACCATAATGACCATGTGGTCCCCACAGGCTAATTTTAGCACATAGCATTACACAAGATGGCCATAACTGTCATTAGAGGTATTAGAGGCATCTACATAATTGGAAAAACAACTTCAGTAAACACTGTCTCTGTTACACTGACAACTAATAAATAATACACTGACAACTAATAAAAAGAGGCCCTGAGTTTGTGAACGATGCTTTGTCTACTGTACCGATTTGATGAGACGCTCCAGGTCCTCCACTTCAAACTTTTCCGGGTTCACGTGGTTGAGGTGTTCAAAGTATTTGAGAAGAGCGCGGTTGTTCATTTTCTGTGCTGCAAGAGAGACAAATATTTAATGTTTTGATTTTGTTTTAAGTTTACAATTACTGATAGGTTTGGCCCAGAAACTACACTTTCTTAGAATAATTGTTCACAAATTATACACTCAAAACTCAGTAATTTAGGTTAGCTTAATGTTACAAGGAGCAGTGAAAGTACAGAAGGTTGAGAACTTCTCCTGGAACAACTGGAGTGATCTGTGATAGAAGAGAGTCAGCTAAGGTGAAGAGGAAGGTTTACAGGACAGTGGTGAGACCAGACATAATGGATGAATTAGAGACACTTGGAATAGGCAGAAGACAGGAGACAGAGCTGGAGGTGGAGGAGATAACGAGACACTTGGAATAGGCAGACGACAGGAGACAGAGCTGGCGGTGGAGGGGTTAACGATGCTTAGATTCTCTTTAAGAGAGACAAGGATGGACAGGATCAGGAGTGAGGTCATTAGGGGGACAACACAGACATGTGTTAAAATAACTGATAACTGCAACCTGAGCAGCCACTTACTACTGTCCTTCTCCATGTCAAACTTGACTTTAACCAGCATCCGCAATCTGTTCATCTCCTCCCTCTTCAACTCGTCCAGCTTTGTCCGCAAATTGTGGTGGACAAAGTCCAGCTCTTTGGAAAGTTTACCTTGCTGCAAGCACAAACCAACACGGGTCAGCGTGGTGCCATCTGTTGCTCTCCGTAACCGGGTTGCAAAAGAATGGGATTTTTAATGCGTGGGCAAACATGCCTTGATGTCATCCAGGTTGGCGTTTTTTAGCTTTTCCCTAAAGTGAGGGTCCTTCTCCAGGTACTCGATCACCTCCCTGAGGTAGCGATCATAGTGCAGGCCCGTCTCCTGGAACACAGACCAGTATATCAGTGTTTGGCTGTCATGCTGTCTTACGTCACACTTTTTTGGTTCCCAAATCTTTGCTTCTTAAGCAGACCTGGGCAATCTGTGGCTCGTGGAACAGACTTGGCCCATTTAACATTTTGACCCACGTTTCTCCGATTGCACAAAAAATGCTCAGCCTATCTGCTCCTGACCCATGATTGATTTCAACACCAATTGTGGCCCACAAGTATAAATATTTGCCCCACTGGTTCTAAAACATGGTATTTTACACATTTTAGTCCAAAGGTAAATTTCACCTGGAAACATTCGTGTCCATATAGTGCAATTTATTGAGCAACATCCAGTGTTTGCTCTCTGAACAACTCACCGCACTCTGTGGTGGTTCCAGCGTCTCATCTGGAACATTCTCTTTGGTCCGATCTCCAGTGATGGGCACTGAGTGGACGCACAGCCTCAAACTGAGGAGCAGCAGCACGCAGCAAGACAACGTTTCTGAATTCACCATCTGTGTGGGTAAATAAAAAATATATAGAATATGTTCACAACAAGGACTCAAAACCAGCATGAATTTGACCCAGACTGGTTTCCCATTACTGACACATACACTTGAATGAGGTCTAACCTACTTTTTTACCCTGTAATACCAGGCATGTAAAGCTAGATGGATTTAATCTTCTTAAACATTGTAAAATGTGACATAATATGGTAATACCTTAAAAAGCAGAGTTCAGATTATTCAACTTTAACATTAAAAGCATCACTGTGTGATGAAAAGCTGTTGTGGATGAAAATACTGGAGATATTGCACAAAAAATATACAATTAACAGTCTATAAACAAACACGGCTATTCTGTACATTTGTAAAGCTATGGCAACGTTGAAGAATACACAAGAATAAGCTGATACTGTCTAGAAACGTTAACATGACACTCTTATGTACCGTCTGCTGCCTTTACGTGCTCCGGTTATCCGTCACAGGTGCCAGAGTTTTACCGCTTCTTGTTTTCGCTGTTATTTACCTCCAACACCAGATTCTTGTGGCTTCAACCTACTCAATAAAATAGGATTTCTCCTCACTATGGTAACGCCCCGCCTTCAAGCCTTCTACTGGTCAAAATTTGCACACGGGCTTTGGAGAACAGTCGCGTTGAAAACTGATTGGCTGCTTTGTCTGCCAATTACCTGTGTCAGCGAGCGAATTAGTCATCCTCTTAAAGCTGAGTGGAGAATCAAACATGAGTACAGATATACAGTACGTTGACGTATGGCGGCCCGTTAGGTCCAATTTAGGTTAAAATAAATAAAATAAATCGGTTGATAAAAGTGAACTTTTGGCATTTTTGACGACATTTTATATGAGGTAATTAAAAAAATCATGAAGTATTCATCCAGGTTCATTTCAATAATTCCGACAAAGTGCACCACGGTTCCGAGGTACCCAAAATGGCGGGCGGGTCCCTATAGGAGGCCTGAAACTATTATGAAGAGTACAATGGAGATTTTTTTTTTCTTCTTTTGTTAAATTAGAGAAAAGAGGGAGGGTCGACATTATGTTTCTCCATGAAGTAAAGGTGCTGACAAAAGGTTTAGCAATCGTTGTTGAAAAACAGGTGTTCTTTAGTGAATCAATTATGATTTCTCAGATTTAATAGGAACTGTAAACTGCTTCATTGTTTTATTTTAATCAATTTCAGTACATTAATGTTAGTTGAATTCAATAACTCAATTTTTAAAAGCAGGTTATTTATTGGAATTGCTCGAAAACCAATTGTTATTGGCCTCTTTCCTATATATATCTATATTTATTCCAAATAATGAATTAAGTGGTTTATTTTGATTAGTTATTTAATAAAACAATAACAAAAATAAAATTGGTCGTGATTCGTCACAGAATTTGCAAGAAAGGACTAAATTCACGCATAAATTAACTTTGATTTCAATAAAAAAAAATTCCATACCTGTATCCTTTCATGTGAATCGCTTGACTTCAGTATTGTCATCCCAGCTGCAATACCACTAACGACCTGTGTTGGGCGCAATATCCAATACATTTAAGTCAATTTATTTCAGCGCTTAAACGCTTTAACCACATAGGGGCGCTGTTCAGCTGTTTCATCCTCTGTCAAGAAACGGCCGAGCCTGAGAACAGCCGTCCAACCGAATCCATCCAGATCTTCGTCCGACAGCCTCAACAGGAACTGACGTCGCCTCCGTGCAAGTGGATGGAAAAAATGCAGCTGCAGGAAAAATGGCTCCAAACAGCGCACCGTTGTTGAAAGGTAAGAAGTTATTTCATTTTCAGAGTTAGTTCGCGGCTTCAAAAGTTACGTCCTGTCGTGGCCTGTGTTCGGCGGTTCGTTGTTGGCTCCCCTTGTCTCCCAGCACCCAACGCTTATTTCCTGCTTGTTTGTCTGCTGTTGGTAGAAGCGGAGCAGTTGCCTGGCTACTTTTAAATAATTAAATCAGTGTAACTCGGAGAGCAGGCAAGCAGAAGTTTGTGTTTTTGGACCGAACCGCAACTACGACTGGATACGCGTTTGTGTCAGCGACATGTTTCGCTTCGGTGAGCAGAACTTTAGCGGCTAAACTTAGCATCCAACAAAGTAAAAGTTGGAAACAAACGATATCCAAAGTACATGGAAGTGAAATTTCACCGAATTGACAGGATGTTATTAGAACAGTTGAGTAGTGTGGGTTTAAACGTCGTTATGTTTTTATAAATCAGCTAAATTGTAATTTTTAGGGCCAATCGAAGGGAAAATCAAGTGTTTATTGACTGTCCGTAATACATCGTCTATGTCAGGTGAGCGTCATTGGACAGGTTCGCCGGTGTCTTCAGTTTTTGTTACATTTAAATTAATAGAAGTAAAATCCGTAGGGAAATGTCAAACCGATTAAAGACGAGTAAAAATATATAGAGTATGTGTTTAACTCAACTTCTTATTACCAAAGCTATCACATATATTATCGTGCTGGTCAGCAGTGCAGGTTTTTTTTTAAAGATACGTCGTCCAGCCATTTTGGACAGCCGTTAGTTGATGTAATAATGGAATAGAACGTTATATTACAGAATGTTATAATGTTACTCTTTAGGTAGACCCCTCAATACTAATGTTATTTCAACATTTTAAAAAAAATATCTAATCACAATATTAAGGCTGTAATATTTTAAATGACATATTACATTACATTTCATCTTGACAATTTATTGTTGACAATTAAGTTGTTTTACATCACAATCGAGACACTTTATTTTTATATACTCGTATACTCTTTGTGTATACTCATTTTGTCTTTTAAAAGTGTCCTGTACTTTGAACTCCTACTGATGGTTTTGCCATCATTTGCACTTTTGCATCGCCGTTTGTCAGCAAATCACCTTTTTGTGAGACTTTTTTCCCTGAGCAAGTGGTTGACAAATAAAATGCACACACAATCAAAATAAAATTTAAGACAAGCTAATTTTTATTTATTTAAATTATACATATTTAAAATACATGTGGGCCCAATATTAATGGCACAGTAAAGCTCTTGTATTTTCAGTTAATAGTGTAGATAAATATATTTTCTTCTATATAAGCCTGATAAGATGTTTAGATAAATCAGGGCAGTTTTGAAGGATGATCAACAAGTAAACACAAGGCAAAAAGCAAATTTGAAAACAAAACATTCTGTAAGGAAGACAGGTGTTTATGAGAGGCCATAAAACCACATCAGGTGGTTTTGCACAACAGGCCTGTTTACACACAAATGAGGAACCAGTTCCTATTGGTGTCTGGTGCTGAGTCTTAACTTATACACTTGACACTTGAGAAGCAGTGACCTTTATCACAGGGAATTTAAAGTGAAAACCTACAGTTACAGTTACTATCAAGTTGTCCTTCCGTTGATACTCCCTTTTTTCCCTAGTACTGTATTCCTCGCTTGCCTCAGATTTCTTGTACAAACGTTCAGTGAATACAGACTGAAACTCTCTGCCAGTGTTAGCACAGCTGATCAGACAATCTTGAACCTCAATGCGAACAGACTGAGAGAAAGCCAGAGGAAGCAAGAGACCCATTGGGTTGCTTAGCATGCCAAATTCCTCAGCTGCACAATAGTGCTAGGCTAGCCCGAGCACCAGCAGGGCCAGCCTTCACCACAATGGGAGGGGAAGCTCACGAGAGGCCGGTGACGCCTGGAGGGAGAAGGAACTCACTCAACTCTGGGTTTGTGATTGTTCAATGAAAAGGCGTTGTGTCATCTCAGGACCACAAAAAAGTCTTTTCAGGGATTTTTTTTTTACCTCCCAGTTTATAGATAAACTTTCTGAATGCTTTCTGGATTTAAGATAACGAAGGGAAAGTTTATGGGACAGTTGTGAGGCCAGCCACGATGAATGGATTAGGGACACTAGGAATAGGTAGAAGACAGGGCTGAAGGTGGAGTTTAGGGGTGACAAGGATGGACAGGATCAGGAGTGAGGTGATTGGAGGGACAAGGAGAGTGAGCAATCCTAGAGATGGAGCTACCAGGTAGGAGACAAAGAGGAAATTAATGGATGCAGTGAGGGAGGACATTGAGGCAGTTACAAAGAACAGGGGTAGATGGAAAATGTTAACTTGCTGTGGCTAACCCTGAGAAAGGGACAAGCCAAAAGGAAAAGAAGAACGATGGTGTTTAAGTAAACAACAGCTATATTAATGTCCTAACAAAAGGTTGAACTCTACACTAGACTTTTTTAAAGATATGTTGGACAGAGTTTTCTTTCATGAAGTAAACAATACCCTTGACAGGGACAAATGAGCAAAAAAATTAGTAATGGGAAGGGGAGTTCACATATTTCTCAGATAAAGGCATTCCAAAAAATGTTGTAATTCATGTGCCTTAGTCGCCTTTGCAGATGTATAATCACCCAAGCAGCTCAGCAAGTAATAATGTAAACATACAAAAGAAAAACCTAATTTAAGTCAGTAGTTGCTACATGAGCTCAGTGATGCCCTTGACTTGTAAACAGCAGATTTTGCAGCTATTGGCTTGCATGCATTGTGAGAGAAGATCTGTCAATAAACAGTGGAAACATGGATTCCAGGATGGGTGGAATGACAGACTAATTGACAGATAAGGCTGTGTCCTTAGGGCCATGGTCCATATAGTATTGGATCAAAAGATTGGATCCTAACTATTGTATTTTTCAACGTAATCAATAGTCACATGTTCAGTTTGTTAAAGACTTAGTTGTTTACACAAGAAGGAATACACCAAATAAAAGCAGTGTCTTGCTAAGTTCTTAACAAAAAATCTGTGACATTTGGTAGGACCTGTGGTTGTTCACTAAACAAATATTAAAAACTGTCCCAAACTGGAAATAATGTCTGTTTCATACATATTGTCTTCCATTTTTTTTGTAGGTGCTTAATGTCGTGCTGCGCAGCCTTTTGAGAATTAATGGCAGTTCCACTCATGGCACCTTCCAGTTGACAGAATGGCCCAAATATCAAGTGGTAATGGGTTCAAGCTGGATGTTTCCCAGCCTAGAGGAGTTGTTGGCAAAGAAGAAGCCCTCCGTATGGAGGAAGAAGCCTTGGCAAAATTGCAAAAGGAGAAGAGACACACTCCTACATCTTTGTATGCAACATGTGCATCCTCCTCGACACCAAAACTATCTAATCATGCCAATACTACTTCCCAAATCTTGCCTAACAGATCAGAAAAGGACCTCATTTTTTTTCCGGAGACCAAGAAGCAGGATGAGCAGGCAGGGTTCAAGGACATTGACGTGGAAAAACTGACCAACGAGGAACTTGAAAAGCTCTTACTGGATGAAAATTTTGGGGCTCATAGTAAAGTTTCCCGTCCTTCATCTTTGCTGGGGTTCAATCTCAGTGCCTCCTACCCTGGAAGCCTCCCGTGCAGTTCCTCCCATTTCCAGGGCAGCCAGTGGACTCCTGTCCTGTCCACTCCGTCAAACTCTAGTGTGTCCACTCCCACGCATCAGCCATCCCCTCTGTTCCCCACTGCTCCCTACCCCAAACCAGGCACATTTCAAAATGGCTTCACTCCAACCATAACGCCGTTCATGACCATGACAGCGCAGCAGTCACCCTTCATGACCTTCACTCCCATCCAGCCTGCCGCTGCCATGGTGTTCCCGCAACCAGCCGTGGACCCTGAGATGGCCAAACTGTTTGACAAGATTCACAGCACCTCAGAATACTTGAAGAATGGCAGATCAGCGAGCACTGAGATAGATTCCACCCAGGTAGGCACAGCATCTCTGGCACCCGACCCAACCCCCCAACAGGCTGCGGGAACGGAATCTGGCAACAGTCACATCGATTGGCTAGACCTGGACCCATTAAGAAAACAAAAAGCTGACAATGAGGAAGAGTCACCGGCCCCTGGGTCCACCTCAGAGGCAGCTCCAGGTGTTCCTGCTGGGGATCCCTGGGATGCAGTGCTGGAGACCAAAGGAAACAACGGCAGTAGCAGCAACAGTCCGCGATTGCAGCTGAAGACATCCCCATCAGCTCGTTCACCACAAAGACGGTCGTCGACTGGAGCCGCTGTCACCAGGAGTCAGTCACTCAACATCCCAGGAACTTCTGCCCAGCACAAAGCTAACAATCAGGTAGGAGTGAAACTGTGTTGATGTTGCGTAAATGTGTACAGTAAATCAAAGAGTTAGACTTTGCTTGTAACTTTGGGATTGACAATCCCAAGTACTCAAGTACTAAGTACTACTACTACTTATTTAAAGTAGTAGTTGGCAAAGCTAAGTTGGGACAGTGTCATACCTTATTTCCATAATTCCCATAAGGATACTCCCAAGGGATTAATACTGTTCTATCCATCCATCCACCCATCTATCTATGTATCTTTTGAACTATCTATCCATCCACCCATCCATCCCTGATGCTAGGTTACCAAGTTACAGTAATCCTCGATTGTAATTGTTCTTTCTGTATAAGCTACCGCTGCCCCTAACCACTGATAAATTCTACCCTGAGCTAATTTCTTGTGAGGTTTTAAACATTCATTTGGGACAGTGCTGAGGGCAAGTGACATGGCATGTTGTTGCTTTAAAGTCTTATTTTGTTTTGTAGCAGCATACAACCATCTGGTGTTTGGCTCGCAGCTCTTGGCTGTAGTGGCAAGATTAAATCTGCCCTCGTCTTCACCAGAACTATGTTCCAGATAGTGCCACTGAGTTAACAGTGTCTGTGGTGTGAAGAAATGTTCAGTCGTCCAAGTCTGCTTCGAATTTATCTTATCTTTAACAAGTCAGAACTTTAAAATATTTAAACATTTTACCGTGCCAGATTTACACATTTCTATCAAAGTAGGAGTGATAACTAACCATAGTTTGTCCTCAAGCCCCAGAGCGTTTCAAAACTGTTGTGTTGACACATTTCTGCTGGAAGGTCTTTTAGGATCTTGACGAGGTCAAACTATCAGTGTTTTGTGCGAGTCAGCAAAACGGATTCGTCAACCTGCTCTCCCATCTCTTTTTCTCAGAGTTTCTCTCCTGGACAGGCAAGGCCGTTTGTCTATTATTGCTCTAGTATGGGTGATAGTGCTAGCTTAGTGGTTATGGAACCATATTGGGGTCCAGAGGGTTCCATGTTCGAATCCCCACCTACTGCCAGGTTACCATCCCCACTCAAACCTGCCCACTTTTCACTGCAGTCGTGAGTCAAATGCAGCGGTAAAATTCCGTTGTGTGTCATAATGACGAGGCGTTTGACTTCCTTTCCTTCCTAGTTTTGTCAGGGTCAGTGCTGGTTTGATGGTTCAACTACTGCGTTGTTTGAGTTGATCCTCTTTAGCTCAATACCCTTCACATTCCTCTGCTCTAATGCTCTTTTTGTCTGCATTCAGTTGATCTGCACATGTATTTGAAGCCCTATGCGATACTTGCCTGCTCCCCTCATTCTTTCAAGGCCGTTGTAATAAACCTGAACAAGTCTGTACAGCTCCCCTGCACTCCACCGCACCACCACAATTACCTGACTACTGTACGTGCCCTCAGAAGTTGTTGTCCCAACTCTTTCCCGAGTGATCATTTTGATAAATTAGTACATTTTGGCTGAATGGACTTAAATAAATGTGACTAAATCTTCTGAGAGACAATAAGGGTTTTTTGACATGTTAGATCATTAAATGTAAGTAAAGTGTAATCTAATAACATGTCAAATTAGGCGTCTTGTGTGTTATAGCTCACTATTTAGTGTATTCAGTGGTTGTAGCTCATCCAAGTACTTGTATTTTATCCAATGAGGCCTGGGTTGTTTGCAAGTTGAACCCTGTCCTCAGCTGTCACTGAGTTATACAAGCAAGTTGCAAAGAGGGCGACATCAGACACCTCTAAACCACGGCTCTGCAAACTTAATGAGACCTCAAGCAATGTGTGGACGGTCGTCCTGCGACACAGGCTTGACTCACACCACAGTTTTGAGGTGACTCTGGCAAATAATGTTGTCCTTGTCAGCAATGCCAAATGTCCTACACTAGAGGACAGAGATCCAAGGATGTCTTTATGATCTACTTTCTGATGTTTATAAATTAGTCTCATGCTCCAGTTTCACTTCAATTGAAAGGTTGTTTGTGGTATTTGGCAGCTGGTCCTTTCTGTGCAGATTTGAGATAATCACACAAAACATTAGTGTAAGAGTTTTTTTTTTTTCAATCTACCCATGCACTTCACATTTGTAGTGCGTGCTTCTGCTTGTTTCTACTCGCATGGTTTCGTGCAGCCTCATTTTTTTCTGTCTACGCTCGGTAATTCAACTATCCCTCTGTGCGATCTTACAGTAGGCCACCATGAACTGTACATTCTTGCATTCAAATAGGCTGTGAGATTTCTGCTGCCTCCGCAATCTCGGAGAGATTTCATGAGCTGTTTTCGATCGCTCACACCTACACAGCATCCTACTGTAGACTGTGTTCCATTTTTCTTTTTTCTTTAATTCTTTTGTATCTAATTGCACCTTAAGCACAATTCTAATGTGGGTGCCAGAGATTTAACAAGTGGATTCAGCCCTCTGAGGATGTAACATACAGAGATGCAGCACACATTCCTGGTAAATGTGTCACAGGACAAACAGCTTTGTGTCTTGTCTTTACCTTTGACCTTGTTTACTGACAGAAAACAGTTGAGGCCTTGTGGAAGAGAGTGATGAAGCAGGTAGACACCAGAGTGTTACTCAGATACAAAGACTCCAGTTGTGTTTATCCAACAGTTATTCCTCCACTGTGGCGTTCACAGATTTAATTTTATCATAGGAAGAACATTTAAGATAACGTCTCTCACTTCCTGTTTGAAAGAAGAAGTCGCTCGTTCCTCTGTTTTAACCACTGACTTAACTTCTCCGGTCCCACGGATGATGAAACTTCTCTATGAAAGCAACCCGCGTTCAAAAAGCAGGCAGCTGGCTGTTGCTGCATGTTGCTGAGAAGTCAAAAGCCTTTATGATCAATCTTCATCTCCGCTGTAAGTGCTTCATCAGCACAGGAGCGTCACTCAGCCTTTCCCACACTTAGCGTACCAAGTGAAGCCCGAAAGCAACTGCCGCTCATTTCACTTGAACTTTGTTCAAACCTGCAGACTCAGATCCCATGAAAACAAACCTAAAACTTGAGCTCTGGATTTTCCGGGTGTTTCAGGATCAGAGAATAATTCGCGCCGTGAAAATTCTGTTGTACAATAAGTGTCACGAACACTTGACGAGTTGTCTGATGTCCACGAATGGACTGTAACTGAACCCTGATGTTGAGCTTCAACTAAACACCAGCCGCCAATAGCAGCTGTGCTTGGGTTTGGGTTTTCAGTTTGGTCAGTGTTGATTTAGGGCACAGGTGTAAAACTCTGGCCCGGGGACCAAATCTGGCCCACATTATTAGAGTTATATTAGAGTTAGCCCACCCTTTAAATCAAGGGTCTCAAACTGGTGGTCCGTGGGCCATTTGCGGCCTGTGGAACAATAATGTGCAGCCACCACCTTGATGTGTAATAATATTTTATAAATTTGTTCTCCACATTTATGGTAAATCCTACAGTTTTCAAAACCCTGATCCCCAGTCTCCTTCTGGTTCAGTGTTGTATTACACAGAATCTATGGAAAATAATTGTTTTATAAAATCTTTTCTTTTGTATTGAACACTGAAAGCTGACGCAGCCCTTTGGTGAAATGATAGTGTGGGTGGTGGCCCTCAACTTAATTGAGTTGAAGGCCTTATTTGAGAAAGGAACGCATGCACACTTATACTAAATTTCTCAATATAAATTGTGTTTGGCCTGTGACAACATGCCAGTTTTCAATTCTGGTTGCTGGGAAATTGAGTTTGACACCTCTGACTTAGGGCTTTCTTATTATTAACATTATTAACATTTTAAATGGCTGAAATCTGTTGAAAATACCGTTCATATTGTTCTATTTACAGGGAATAACTTTCATCTCATGAAAGAATAGATAAATCAGTGCTTGTTAATATTTCAGTAGCCAAACACAGAGGTGTGTGACTCATTAGAATAATCCTGTAGTAGTATTCAGACAGCTCCTACAGCAGATGCTTTCACTAACTAGTCTGCAAGCGTTTGGGGGAGGATAATGAACACCATGTGAAGCTCATCCACCAGCTGCACTGTGCTGCTTTAACTTTATCCCGCAGTTATTAATGTGAAATCAATAACAATAATCTGTACATAGTAAAGTGAAGTAGTCCACGAGTTGGAAAAAAAGATAAATGCTAGTGCGTAGGAACTAATTTCCTAAAAGTTTACCTTGCTATCAAAAAGTTGAGCTTTGTTTACAGTTACTTGTTTTTCACCACAGGGTAAGAAAACAGCTGTGTCACTGCTATGCCCTGTTTTTCCACAGTCCAACCTTGTTGTTGGCTGTCAGTCAAGTCAAGGTCACATTGGAGATTGATGCAGACCTGTGGTCATTTGAGGAAAAACAACTGTACAGAAACTGATGTTGTAAAAGCATAAAAATTCAATTATCTCAGTCCTGTAATTGCAAGGATTCTAAGGATAAAGTGAAATAAGATTCTAACAAGATTTTAGCTTTTCATACTTGTCTGGTAGCAGAAAATTATAGGCTGTGTGCATTTGAGAAATCCTTGCTGTGCCCATTCACAGTTAATTCGGGTAGGAAGATTTTATAGGTAGGAAAATATTTCAGAACACAAGAAATTTATTCTTATTAAGGGGTATTTATCTGCCAAAATTTAACGACCGGTCCGTAAAAACAGTATGAGACATTCAACTGGTCCGTGGCGCAAAAAAGGTTGGGGAACACCGCTATGAAAGACAGATGGACATATGTCAAGAAATATTAATGATTGGACTAAAAATAGAAAATTTGCAATGGTCATTAATTATCTAGATATTTTGCATAGTTTTGATCGTCAACCGACAACTTTTTCTGAATCACTTCTACTCTAACCTAAAAGTTTTACCTATTGCCTTTTAAATGATTGTTAGTTATAAGTATCACATGTACTCCTGGGCCATTATTTGTCTGTTAAAGTTTTGTCCTTAACTGACAGACAAGCAGTCCTTTATGCGCTAACCACCAGGATAACTTGTTCTAGATAAACTTTATAAATAGTTTAATGCCTGAGTCAGTCATTAGAGGTAGCAGTCACATGCCTCACAATCGATCATGTCTCACCCTGGAGCAGAATGTGACCAGCCCAGAGATTTAAAACACTCACAACAGAAAGGTTCCTTTGTCAGATTAGTGTGTACCAGTTTAAGATACTTGGTAGCACCATTTTACAGCATTATAGCAGATATGGAAACTATGGAGGAGGAGAAAGAAGTATACATAGTATAAAGTATTCTTAGTCTAAAAGTGGAAGTGAAAGGGAAAAAGCTACCATAGTACATAAAAGCATCATGAGAAAGTTGTTGAATCTAAAAGTAGGCAGAGAAACATTACACAGTTGCCAACTGAGTCTTGGGTTTAGGGTCATTCCTGGTTCAATTTGTCATCGACCTTGAAAGATATCCATCACTGGTGGGTCTGTGGTATACCAGCAGCTTCAGTACAAAGAGAGGAATGATTAAACATTACTCACAGTGTGAATCATAGGAAGCTGTTCCCATAATGGCAGTCACCAGGAGCTCCCTTTTGGTTCCAGCGAAATTGATTGTGCCAGATATAAATGGAGGCCTGTCCTACTGTACAGCATCCTTTGTGTGGTATTGTGTGATCGTGTAACATGACATTATTGGATTATCTGCTCAAATTGGTTGTGGAGGCAACCATGACACCGAACATTAACATCTGCTCGCACAAACATGGACACATTTTGGTGTTTAAAACAAATAATCACATGTGTAAACGTTAAATTTAGAATTCTAACTGAATTTGAAGAGACTGAAATAGGACAGATATCCACTTTCTTTGTCTCCTTCTGGCTTGGAGATGCAGGTGTTTGAGTGTCAGGCCTTTCTCAGCTCCATGCAGACTAGAGGTTTCTGTTTCCTGCTGTTATGTTGGGTCAGCTGGGACATCCTAGCAAGAAAACTCAACTCTGAACAACAGCCTTTGAACGGTTGGATGTAAACAATAACATTGTCACTGTCACCAACTGCAGGCTTTTAATCCTGGGAATTTGTTTTTTTACAACATGCCCTTATTACTTGATCCTGTGAAAGTAAATGGATGTCAGACCCACTGGTATGAAGCTCTAACTTGTGTAATGAGCGTTGACGTTTACAAGTCGGCACAATTTATATCCCTGTTAGAGTGCATTGGACACTGGCAGTTTCCCATGACGTAAGATGCAGATTTCCACATGGACGAGTATTATAGATGGAGCTGCCCTGTCCTGTGCTCCAGTCACTAGGTTACACCTCTGAACACTTGAGTGACCTTTAGCTCGGCCTCAAGTGCCTTTAAGATCTCTCTCTCTCCTTGTTGCTGATATTTCTGGGAAAAATCTTTTGGAAAGAGACAAAGCAAAATGAATCAGTTAATTGATGCAATTTAATCTGTCAAATTCATATAATTGTTTTAAATGTATTTTTATTATTAAATTAGGAAATTAAGACAAATATAAGGTTATAAACATGCACAGATACAATATTAGGCACTCATTATTGACAAAATCAGGTCAGTGTCCATTCAAGGAACCGCAATTGACCCATGTTTACTGTGGATTTTGGCAGTGTTTTTCTTTTTTGGGTATATATTAAATATTTAGTATTGACTGCTGAATGTTCAATGCAACATATTCAATAAAAACATCTATAAAATGCCAAAAAAGTCCATTTAGCATTTAAGTTATAAAGGAGCAATCCACTGTTAGTCTGGACAGTGTTTATCACTGAAGATTTTCATGCAGGATTTAACTGAGTACAAAATAACATTACAATATGGGATCACCCAGAAGATGCAAAGTGAATGAACAATCAAACTATTTTAGCTAATGCTATGATTTCAGCTATTGATTAATAGATAGAACTTTATTTATCTCTCGGGAAATGATGGGAAAAGAGGGCGGCGGTTATGTAGCCACATAGCCTTATAACCTTATAGTCGGTTGGTTTGTTATTGTTATTAGAGGTGGTTATAGAGTGGGAGGGAGAGTAGAGTAGAGGGAACATGCAGCCCTGCTTGCTTTGGTTTGACACTTGTCAACTCAGACTTGTAATTAAGTGCTTCAGCATCAGGCCCATGTGGTACACACCCCATCCGCTGAGCTCCACCTAGAATCTGAGTATTTATTGGCCCACGGGTCTGTAGTCTCTTCTGCTATATGCAGTATTTGATGTTTTGCAAAAATGAAAATGGAACATTATATAAACTCTATAAGAGCTGATATAAAAAAAATAAAATCAACTTTTAAGGCGGATATGAAGCCTGAAAAACCTGAAGCATTATTTCCAGTACAAACACAACCATGTTACATCAATTAATCTTGTTTATCAAGTGTTAAAGAACTCACGATTCACTTCATTTCTTTAAGAAAACACTCCTCCTCTTAATAACTCCTGTAAAATTGAACCCAGCAGTTATCAGATGAAAAAAAACTTCCACCAAACCCCTTCTCCAAGAATCCTCCAAAGGGACGTTTGCTGTGACATTCCAGACATTTTTTCTTCATCCCTTCCTCCACTGCTATGTTGACAAATTGACCTCATTGCAAATGATGTCAGAGTCACAGGCTTCCAGGCCGTGACTGAGCACTTTTGCAGATAGCATTCAGCACCCGGCAAAAAAAAAAAAAGTGGGGGCGGGGTTCGTTCTCTTCACATTTCCTTTGTCACAGGAAGCACATTCCTTAGTCACTGGCGGTGAGACTGCCGTAAAAAGCTGAGCGTAACGGCAAGTTCCCGGCAGCAGACGGTTCTCCAGGAATCTCTTTTAGTAACTCCCTGGGGTGTTGTCTTAGAAAAGAGTGAGTCTGTGTGTCAGAGTCTGTGTGGAACCAGAGCAAAAGAGATTTATGGCTCATTAAACACTTCTGTTACGTTTAGCTTCAGGATTAATAACAGTACGGATGGAAATAATATCCCAGAATTATAGATTTTTTTTTTCTTTCCCTAGGTATAACCAGGATAGACAAACACGTTTAGTTGAAGGGACATGTCCTTGTTAACATGTTGTTTTTTTAGTAATAAAATTGATGGTCTTTAAAGTAAAACCCACCATTGCATAGATGTGACACAAATCACCGTGAAGACCTAAATTGTTCTTCAGACTAAAGGCTGGGAACATAATGGCATGCATAAATCTTTGGCCACTCTCGCCTTAATAATTGAAACCCTCTTCATTCTTTCTTAAAGTTAAAAAAGTCAAAATGTGCCTAAATCCTGAAGGAGCAGAGGTGGTGAAGGTGCAGGAGTTACTTAGGAGATACTTAGGATCAACCGTTCAGAGCAGTGGAGACTTTGAAAGAGAGGAGAAGAATAAAGACAGGATGGAACAACTGGAGAAAAGGAGTGATCTGGGATAGAAGAATGTCAGCTAAGGAAAGGTTTGGAGGACAGTTCTGAGACCAGCAATGATGATGGTAGAAGATTCTTCTACCTAGAAGAATAGGTAGAAGACAGGAGACAGAGCTGGAGGTGGAGGAGTTAAAGATGCTGAGGTTCTGTTTAAGAGAGACAAGGATGGACAAGATCATGATAAGGTCGCTAGAGGGACAACACAGACATGAAGGTTTGGAGAAATAACTAGGGAAGACAGATTGAGATGGTTTGGACATGTTCAGAGGAGGGACAGTGGATACATTGGTAGAAGAATGATCCTAGAGATGGAGCTACCAGGTAGGAGACAAAGAGGAGATTGATGGATGATGGATGGATTGGGATACTTGGGATGCACTAGTATATACTGTATGTCCTCAACTGTGAACTACTGCACCTTTGTGTTTTGCATTTTTTACAGTGCATATCTGTTTTCTGTTTTCTGATCTGTTCTCTCATTATCAAATCCAGTACAAGAATAAAGGAAAAGCTTTAGTGAAGAACGCTGCTCTGGAGGAAGCAGGTGCTCAGAACCTGGAAGTCGTCGCCTTCTGTGAAGACATTGCTGCGTAAGTTCTTCCCTGCTGAAGGCACAATATTTTTTTTCTTCTTGTGTAACGGTATGAATGTTAATGTGTCAATTTTATCCTTTTCAGTGACCCAACAGAAACAGTTTGTCTCTTTGTACAAATGTTTGTCTTGAAACATCACTGTTACGTCTTGTTCTTTTCAGTCCCTGACCCTGTAACATTATATTTTGTTGCAACGGGAGCCGCCTTTTTGTGAAGAAATGTTTGAAATAAACAAACACAAATTGTTGGTTAGATCAAATAAGATCATATTAGAACAAACAATAAACAACTTGAACTTTTCATGTTTACTAATCTTTGAGGCTGCTGCTTCGGAGACATGATTATAACTTGATTGCAAGGCTTCTCAAAAGTTTCTTCTCACAATCTGATGCTGATTGTGTTTTATATTTCCTCTCTACCAGCCTGCGATCCAAATTCCCACACAGTGACATCTCCACCAACCCTGGCTACGTCCTGAGCCCTGTCATCACACAGAGAGATGGCGGAGGTGACAACAACTGTTCAGTCAAGGTTTCCATCGAGATCTCAGATTCTCAGCAACCCGTGACCTTCACCTGTGACGGTAAGAACCCCGTGGGATTAAAACATCTGTAACCCGATGCACTTAAAGCCCATTCATTAAGGAATGATGAAGGAGCAATCCGCACTGCTCTAAAAACAACACATGTGAATTTTAATCAAGGAAGTGCGTGAATGCTGTGATAGCAATGTGCTCCATTGTTTCCAAAAAGACCTTCTAAAATAGTCCCTGTGCTTTTGAGAAGGAACAGCTCCGATTCCAGATAAGAGGGCTATGGAGAAGGAACCCACATTCACAGCTGCCAAACTCTTCACCCCCTCCTTGCCCTAATTTTTTTTTTTTTTCTTTTTCTTTTTTCCTTCATTTTTTTTTTTCTGTCGTGGGAAGTACACTTCGTTCCCTTTCTGCACAAATAAAGGTTTGTCCCTTCGCTGATGTAGCAGTGTTGCCTAAGAAGGTCTGGGTGTTTTCCCTCTGCCCCGTAAGGCCCACACAATGTTTTTTCTTTCCTGTTATAAGTGTCTGGGTAGCTTTTATTGGCTAACTCCCAATTTATCACTGACTCCAATACAAGTCCTTCATGTCCTTCGTGTATTGCTGACACACATATATCCAAATATATGCGAGATTGTTAGCTGTTCTGAAGAGCTACTGTATTATTAGTTTACGACAAATAAAGAATCTTTTGATGAATCCATCGCAGTAAATCTCGTTCTCCAGAGATAAGACTAGAGGCCTGGCGTCAGAACCTTGAGTACGTGCTCTGTGACGCTACTGTGAAAAGTTGCACTACATGTGTAGTCCATCATGGAAGTGTTTGAGGAATGTCGGGACACTACTACTTCATAGAATAAAATGGAATAAAACATGACACCGCCAACCGTATTGCTCACTGAAGGCTGTAACCAGGAGTAAAATATTTCCCTGGTTTGTGATGTGTTACAGTGGTTTAAAATTGTTACCACCAGTATTTCTTTCCTGGATTAATGATTAATCTCCAAGTGAAGTGTGTCTGTGAATGTAACTAATATTTGATTGTATTTATTCTGTCAAATCCAGAACCTCAAAATCTTGTGATTCAATTATTTCTGATAGTGAACTGTACAGTAGGTGTAATGTTATGTTAGTGATGGTAAGGTTTCTAAAAGTACGTACAGAGTTGCTGTAACAATTGCCAGAGCACTTCTGGTCTTTTTCACCCGCTATCTGTAATGAGACAGATGCAGCCAGTGATCTATGAATATATTTGTAAAAGTAGCTTGTGCAAGAATAAGGTTTTCACACTCCACATGTTTGTGTATGTAACAGATTGGCCTACTGACCCAGAAACTATAAATAACTCTGTGAGACTGCAGCCACCTATAGGAAGTACATTTATTACTTTCCTCGTTTTAGATCTTAGTTGTCTTTTAGCAGTTGGGGCAAACACTATTGACTTTCTCTGGTGTAGCCCTTCTCATTCATTTAGTTGAACACAAGTGACACACACCTCACAATATGGTAGTAAGGATTATGACCTCAGGAAACAAGGATTCAAAGAATACACATGCTAGTTATTGAAAGTAAAGTCAACTTTACCATGACATTTTGATATGTCTGACCAAAACACCAGAACAGAGTGGAAATCTGTCCGTCTGGCAGAGGGATTCAACCACACAGGCCTAATTCTAGTTCTCAGAAATGATCTTTCTAGAGCATAGCTGTTAGCAACAACAGGCTTCTGGGTATTTCTCACAAACACGGCATAAGACACGGCCATACATCAAGGAACAGGGAGAAAGGAAGAAGAACTGGAGTTTGAAAATACAGAGATGGGAAGAATTGAGTCATAAAGTAGCCTACGATTATTGGAGGAAGAAAGTGAAGTGAGTCAAACGGGATGTACTGTAAAAGAGAGGAAGAACAGTTGAAGTCATTTTGCATGAGTGATTGCATGATATGCTGTGCCATGGAGCAGGCCGTGCTTAAAGCAGCCTTTAAAGTCTGAACTGTGAGGCTGAACAACTCCATCAACATCACCAGATCCTAGAAAGACCTCAGCCATGTGCGAAATGTTTTCGAAGGAATTTCTCCTCTTTCAAACAATGCCCTCAAAAATGCCCTGCTGGCAGTTCTCCTACCACCTCACAGATTGAAGTGTGACCCCACTAACTGCTTTGTTTGTCTGACCACAGCCACTAGTCACTAGTGGCACACATGCCCTACGCTCTGTGACGCCTGGCCTTCTGCATTGAGCTGTAAGAGAAGATCAACCACTCCTCCAATGGGTGGAGGTCTGTTATTGCTGCAGCCAGGGGTGGTCTCCCACCCTGTGTGTGTTTATAGGGACGTCCTTTTAAATAATCTGGGTGTGTGTTTTTTAGTGTGTGTATTTAGGATTAGTTTGTATTTGCCTTTGTGTCTTACCTGTTCTGTTTGTGTTTCTGTTGAGTTCAGAAGGTTCTTTGTAGGACCAGTAAAAACCTTAATTTGCTGATTGTCAGGTTCCACCACCCAACCAGAGTTAGATAAATGGGCATAAATAGTGCACACAGCCAATAATTTTCTTTTTTTTTTTTTAAATAGAATCTTGTATCAATGACTAATTTTGAGTTTATTGTTGTTGTCTTCACTGAGAAAATATTTCCTAATCAAATATATTTGCATTATTGACGATGGAATCCTAGCCATTCTATTGGTCAGTTCTTTTGTTGATATGGGTATGGATCAAGTGGAAGTAGTAGACAGATGGGGCCAAAAGGAAACATTTTTTCTCTGCGGCCCATCACCAATTCACCTACGGACCGGTATCGGTCCACGGCCCAGCGGTTGGGGACCACTGCTCTAAGGCACTTTATGTTCCTTTCAGATCTATTCTGCCTGGTCTTGGTGAAAATATTGGCATAAAAATGTGTTTTTTCTCTAACGTTTTCTTTGGGTTTTTTTTTTAACTAACCACATTCTCTGGTCACACTAGTGTCACTGATCAACCACCCTACTTTTTCTTATCTATTCTGTCCATTCCTTCCTTCTGCTTCCTCAGTGAGTTCTCCAGTCGAGTTGCTGATCAGCCAGACTTTGTGCTGGGTCCACGATGACCTGGATCAGGTTGACTTCTCCAGCTACCTGCTCAAAGTCTGCGGCCGGGAGGAGGTGCTGCAGAAGTGAGTTTTTGATGTTAAATGAGCTGTGAAAATGTTTTGGTCGAAAAAAAACTTTTGTCCTCTCAGAATGAATTCCAACATTAAATCAATTGCAAAATGTCTCAAAGGATTTTAACCTAGGAAGTAATCACTATGGAATGAGTGAGCCAATCAGAGGCCTGCATTAGATAAAAGAAACGCATGGAGCTTAGTGACCACTGAACACACTGTGTAAGATGTTATTTCTGAAAGCTTTGCCTCTGCCTCGTCCTGTGCCACAGTAAACACAGCCTGGGCAGCCATGAGTACGTCCAGAACTGCAGGAAGTGGGAGAATGAGATCACTTTACAACTTCTCTCTCAGTCCACTATGAGAAGAGACCTGGCACGAAGTGTAAGTTCACTCCATCAACCCAACATTTGAGCCTTTTATTGGGTTGTGACACAATCTGTTATAAAGGTTTTTTTTTTCAAGTGCGTCCTTCTGCTGGGAGGATATGCCCTTATTTTTTATTGACCATTTACATGATTAAAAAATGAATTTGTGCTGAACAGGCTGAAGATGATGGCTCTAAAATTGACTTAGAGAAACACCTGGGACAAGTGGAGAGGCCTTTTAAGGAAAATGTCACCAGGTATGAGAGTTTTGAGCTGGTTTAAAAGACTGAGAACGTCAGAGAAATATATTTACTTGTGTGCTTTAGAAATTATCAAGAAACCCTCACTGCCTCTTCAGTTTAATCCCTAAATAATTTCCTAGATTAAGTAATTGTTTTTTATTGTTTTCTTTATTCTTAATGTGATAAATAAAGTCACTTGTCAAACTATAAACCTTGTCTTAACTGGGACATTCCTTTGTGATTACTTAAAGACAAGGGCTGGCTGATTACATGGAAGGTTACCACACTCAAGTCAACATCTGTCTCCAGAATGAGGTATGTGTAAAGGCTGGAAAAGGTCAAAATAACGAAGAAAAGTTATGATGACAGAAAAATGTTGAGGTTTTTTTTTTTCCCCTATGAGCAAATTAAATTCACCCGGAGACCAAAGACATTAGTGTTATGATAGTAATATGATCTATGAAGTACTAACCGCTAAAGTAATGGTATTACTAAGAAAAGAAGTACGAAGAAAAACTGTTTTGTTTTTTTTTGTTTTTTTTTTTTTACATGGCAACAGTTGATTTCCACACATGAGCATTTCGGATTTAGTGTGAAACATATGTTAGTATCCAAAATATTGCATTATTATTGCAAAATTGCATTGGTGTGTTTTTTAGTTTCTCTTTGGCTTCTTAAATTTGTATTATTTTCACAAAATTTGTATTTGTATTTAATATTTAAATTTTGGTTGAAGTTTTGGTTAAAGTTTTGGTTGAAAGGCAAGTTTGTAAATGGAAATAAATGAAATCGTATTCACTCATATGTGCCAGTATGATTATATCGATGATGCTTTTGTTAATCCTATTGACTCTCATCTTTTTGCTCAGAGTACCCAGTATAAGACAGTGGAGCGGGTGGTGCAGACTGTGAAGAACCTGTGTTGCGCTCTGGATGAGGTGGAGACGCAGGCCGTCGCAGAGGCTGTGAAAAAGCTGCGTCACTCGGTCAATTTACCTCGGACACGATCCCCCAAGGTGTGTTTCTAGAACATTTTTTTTTTATTGTCTAAATATATTGGGTTTATATTCAAGGGTGTCTTGTTTTTATTTTATAGTTGGGATCATCTTCATCGTCGTCTCCTGGTCACTCATCCAATGGTAGGTGATGTGCCCAGACACACTGCTGATCTTCATCTTTATCTGCCATTGTTGTTGCTTTGTTTTGTTTTTATAATTTTACAACCGTTCTTACAGATCCCACCAGTCCTGTGGAGGAGAGCATGGCACTACTGACACAGGCTGTCTACGACCTGGCCAAGCTTTACCTGCGCTCTTTCTGTCCTCCCTCCAACTCCTTCAGCTCTTGTCCACTCCCGCAGCCTGAAGGAGAGGAGACCGGGGAGGATAGGAGCAGCAAGGAGGCTTCTGGAACCACGGATCACCTTCAGTTCACCCTGTTTGCTTTGCATGGCATCCCAGCCACCTGGGTCAGCAGGTAAAATCAGTTTAAAGACCAGAATTTCTAAAGAAATATTGTCTTATACTATGACGGAAAAGCATAAAAATTATATGTTATACCAAAATACAATCTAAACCTAGAACGGCCAACC
>JAFBJS010054593.1:149049-173282 GCA_016785265.1 Paraplagusia blochii | reverse complement strand
AAAAGGACCTGACACTTAACCGATTTGTGGCATAGAAAAGAGTTCCTGTCAAGAAACCCTTGGGAATTGGCTATATATCAGCCCGGAAATGCTATTTTGTTACTATTGTATTTGCCTAAATAAATGTATGAGCAAGATACCAGAGAGAACAGTAGGGTGGTGTTATCATTTTTCCATGACAGTATGTAGTTTAGTTTTAACATATACCATATAAATAAAGGAGATCACATACTACCGTGTTTGGGTTCTGTAGTTTTACTTTATCTTTTTTCCCCGCAGGCCTCAGAGAACTTCATCTACTCATGTGCAGGATGCTGTGTCGCCACTTACATCCTGGGCATCTGTGATCGTCACAACGACAACATCATGCTGCGCTCCACTGGCCATATGTTCCACATTGACTTTGGCAAGTTCCTGGGCCACGCCCAGATGTTTGGCAGCTTTAAAAGGTAAAAAAAAAATCCCAGTGTTTTTTATATGCAAGTCTCCTATTACGGCCTCTATTAAAATCCCTTCTTCTGTATTTCCCATCAGGGACCGAGCTCCATTCGTCCTGACCTCAGACATGGCCTACGTCATCAACGGAGGAGAGCGACCCACCAGTCGTTTCCAACTGTTTGTTGACTTGTGCTGTCAGGCCTACAACCTCATCCGCAAGCACTCTGGGCTTTTCCTCAACTTGTTGTCTTTGGTAAGTCTAAGAGACACAGATGAACACTGGGGACACAGATCCACAGTAGTTGCAGTTGGACAGTTGTCCTATGTCACTTTAATTACTTGAGCTAGAAAACCGGAAAATACTAATTTTATTTTTTTTTAATACTCCCTGCAAATATGTTGTTTAACTGTTTTTCATTCTTTTGATTTCAGTCTTAATCCAATGCACTTTTAAGACAAAAAAATATGAAACACTTTTTTTAAAGATTTTTGTTTTATTTTTTGAAAAATACATTTTTGAAAGTCATCTCAACATATAAAGTAGGTTTGGTCTTAGAGTCCGAAATGTAGTATGTGTAAATATTATATCATCTTACCAGGATTCATCTTCTCTCTTCATTGTGTCTTCATGTCACAGATGACGTCCTCAGGTCTTCCAGAACTCACCGGTTCTCAGGACCTCAAGTATGTGTTTGATGCTCTGCAGCCTCATAACACAGATGCTGAAGCAACTATTTTCTTCACCAGGTAAACACTACATTGCATTGCTTACAAAAATAAGTAATGACTTAATTTTCACTTCGAGAATCAAACTGATTTTCTGTACTTTTAACTAAACACCAGTTGTCTTCAGTATTGTTTTCCCACCTCCAGAGGGCAGTATTATCACAGGAAACACAGAATTACACTGGATGTTGTCTTACCTTACAGCAATAAGAGTTTTCTGTTCATTGTCAGCAGTGTCAGGTGTTTATTGTCTCTGTCAAAACAGTGAATTCTATTAGAGGGGGGAAAAAAGTCAATAGAAAGCTGTTTGTTTTTGCTCAATTTACATTTTTTATGCCTCCTTCTGTTCCCATTCCTTCTGAACCTGCAGGTTAATTGAATCCAGCCTGGGTAGTGTGGCCACCAAGTTCAACTTCTTCATCCACAACCTCGCACAGCTTCGATTCTCAGGCCTGCCAGCCAACGATGAGCCCATCCTGTCCTTCTCCCCCAAGACCTACACCCTCAAACAGGAGGGTCGCATCGTCCACGCAACCATCTTTTCCTTCCAGAAGAGATACAACCCCGACAAGCACTATGTGAGTCTGCCTGTGTCACATTTGTCCTAAAGATCCTCATGTCTGGGTTTGAACTGGAGAATCACTGACCGCTGCTGCCCGTCTCCTCTGCAGACGTACGTCGTACGGCTCATGAGGGAAGGTCAGAACGAGCCCCAGTTTGTCTTCCGCACATTTGACGAGTTTCAGGAGCTACACAACAAACTGACCATTCTCTTCCCTCTCTGGAAGCTTCCAAGGTTGGGCCGGTCATTTCACCTTAAGCCTCTTTGTGTTCTGTATTTCTGCTGTTGTCTTTTTATCAGAATGAGTCATTTTATCAGTGGCTTCTCAAAGCTCAGATCAGATTATGTAAAGAACCTCACCCTTGTCACCACTGCTGAAATTCCAAAATATTTTTGCTCCCTCATCTCCTGTCTCTATCTTTCTCTCTCTCTCTGTCTGTCTCCCTGTCTGTCCGTCTTGTTACCCTGTGTGGTATTTCGTCTGCTGTTCTTTACATCCTGTCTCCAGTTTTCCCAATAAAATGGTGCTGGGTCGCACCCACATCAAAGAAGTGGCAGCCAAGAGGAAGTTGGAGCTCTCAAACTATGTCCACAACCTGATGAGAAGCTCCGCGGATGTCACTCAGGTTTTTTTACAAACACACACACACTCTAACACTTCTTGTATCTATCCACAAGATCTGTGCTAATATTTTAATCTATTTTCATTCCAGTGTGATCTGATTTACACGTTCTTCCATCCAATTGCCCGTGACGACAGGACAGAAGGTTTGGACGCCTCAGCCAGAGCTCCAGGTAAACATCTCCACCTCTTATTGCAGACGTTTCAAGCGTTAGTCACACTTGGTCACGCCCTGTTTCTGTTTCACATACTAGAAAAGTGTTACAGTGCTGGGAGTTGGGAATAGAACTGATCAGCCAATAATCATGGAATAAATTTAATTAAACACTGGCAAAACAGCCCTGAGTGACTTCATGTGAATTATAATTTAAGCAGTTATTTTAGCGGACATGTTGTCAAATTCTGGTCTGGGCAGCAAATCTGGCTGCAGTGTAATTGTATTTGGCCAGTATGATTATATCAAATGTTTCCCACCAGTTTAGAGACGGTTATCGACTGGATATGAGCAAAATAATCAAGATTGGAATAAATCGGTATTGATTTTTTTCCCTTTCAATAATGAAAACCCAATCTTGCAATGCAAATGTTCTGCCATATATCCTGAACTCGCTCATAGAGTTCTGCCACTTTGACACGGGTGTGATTAATGGTGTCATCAAACCATACCTGAAGGGACAACAACAACAACAACAACAACAACAATGCTTGATGCGACACGGTATGTCTGTGGTCTGGAATTTTTTTTCTTTTAAGTTTCTCCTGCAGACAACAGAACTAGTTTGGAATTACTGCAATGTGCTTGTTGTGCGTGGAGGATGGGAGCAAGATTTATTCTTTTTACGTAACTGTGAAAGCAACAATGTAGCTGTCAATGGGAAAAAGTTGAAAACAACAAAGAACACACAAGAGAAAAGGCCATCAGACAGAAACTGGTCCAGTGAGAAGTTGAAATGAATCTGAACACAACATTAGAACAAAATCTTTTTGACAATGTAGGAAACTTACACTGGCATTTTATTTTGAAGTTGATGTTTTTTCACTTTTCTGATTTATCTGCAGAGCCTCCACTGAGCCCCACGGCTGGTCGGGTGGAGGGAGAGGTGAAACTGTCCATCTCCTACAGGAACAGTACACTCTTCATCATGGTGATGCACATCAGGGACCTGGTAAAGCACAGCCATGGTTTTGATGGGTTAAAAACTATTTGTATGTATTTATTTCTTATCATATTAATACGTAACATCCTTCATTTCAGGTTTCTGAAGATGGAACAGATCCCAACCCATACGTTAAAACCTACCTGCTTCCAGATCCTCACAAGACTTCCAAACGCAAGACAAAAATCTCTAGGAAAACCAGAAACCCTACTTTCAATGAGATGGTCAGAAAATCGAATAAAAAAAGTTAATATTGTCTTCCAGCATCATCAAATACTGACCGTTTGACATCCTCTTTTCACAGCTGGTGTACAGTGGCTACAGCAAGGAGACCCTTGGCCTACGGGAACTCCAACTGAGCGTGCTCAGCGCTGAGTCACTGCGTGAAAACTACTTCCTGGGCGGAATCACGCTCAGACTGAAAGACTTTGACCTCAGCAAGGAGACGGTCAAGTGGTACAAACTTACAGCCGTCCCCTACTTCTAACTCCTGCCTGTCTTCCAGCTCCCTTCTGAAGCGCGACAAAGAGTCTCCAGACATCAAGATGCATCAACATTAAACTGCAACTCAAATAACCTGAATTAAAGACGTTCACCTGAGCTTCCATTAGTAGAGAATCTAATTCAGAACATGCAGTTTATTGGGGGAAGTCTGAAATGCTTTTTTAAAATGTTGACATCATAAATCTGGCAATTCAATTTAATACTTTAATATTCTATTTTCATCATTGTGGCACAAAAATGCATTTAAACATAAAGCCTCAAAAGTGTTTGAACGTACAGCCATCAATTTGTCTTCAAAGATATTCCCATGATAAATTATTGCCTCAAAAACCAGGAAAAACCAAGTCATTGGAAAAAAAAATGTTGTCCATCCTTCACATTCTCATTTTTTCTCCATTGTTAACAAATCAAGATTGTTTCTGTGAAAAACAATCTTTACTCACGTTGTCTTTTTCCTAAACTCTAACACAGAGAACTTTATTGTTTTGTACATTTTGATATAAGAGGACCAAAACATACTTACTAGCAGAAGGGTTTTAGCGTAGATGGACCCATTTATTTTTTAAGATAGAGTGGGAAATGGATAGTTACCTAATTTTTACGCTCTCTTTGTTTGTTTTTCTTTTCTTCCAAGGACGAGTAGGATCGTGACAGTTTCCTACTTTGCAACATAAGACACTTCTTGGTAGATTGCTCCAAAAAAATGACAGATTAGGGAAAATCAAAACTGACTATGATTACCCAAGAATGTGCCAAAATAAAAAAAAAAAGGATGGCAATATCAAACCACTTTCCCTCACAGGGAACTGAGCAGGGTGCCTTTGTCTGTGCTTACAATCTCTTTGTAATAATTACCTTGGCCTTAATGTTATGTATATTTTATTAACAATGTGATATTTCCTTATTAAAAGAAAAATCTATATTCTGTATAGCTATATCAGTAGGTCTTCTAAAACAGGGCATAAAGGTGTACATCATAACAGTGGACTGCCACAAATGCACACTACTTGTTGTTTCTTGTGACATTACTTGACAGATTTCGCTCAAAAAAATACTTTGAAAAGGGGACTTGTATCATAGGGTGGAAGGTAGTTTTTTGTCCGTGTAAAGCTTGTGTTTGTATGATCTTCAGGTGGTTTAAAACCACATTACAGGCTGCAGAGAATTCCACAGTCTGGAGATCAGGCAGTGATGCTGCACTCATTCCCAGTGCCTCAAAGTGGTGTTTTGACACCAGCAGTTACCAACAACTCCATGAACTGCCGGAAAAAAATGTACTCCATCTGATTTTACATCATTGCAAACGCACAAACTGTTACTAGATCAGCGTAAACACAGCGAGAAAAGGGAACAAGAACACAACTGTCTATGCTAACTATTAAACTAAAGTTGTTAATGTTTAATAAAGAAATTCTGATGAATTTATCTGAGAATTTTTAAGAGATATACGAGACGATAATGATTTAAGAGCAACACTTACATTATAAATATTAGTGACTTGATTCACTCTTTTAGTGACTGTACAAAGAAAACAGAGTTTGTATTAACATGGCCAGTTATTTATTCTTAATTGGTTACCTTTAACCTGAATGGATCCGTGTGTACTGTAATTCCTCTTTCCTAAAGCAATTAAATGTTTTTGGAACAAGTATCGTGACTCTTGGCTTTTCTTAAAGATACATTCACCTCCCTTTGAACAGCATTTTTAGTCGTTTGAAATGTTTTGTACTTCACACAACTCCTATAAACATATTAAAGTTTTTAATTTAAGAGGAGTTAAATAACCAGGTATCAAAATATATTTTTGGCGACTTTCTTCTTCTAAAGTTTTCAATTGAATATAATTCATTTTAATTAAGAATAACTAAGAGGCGTTAGAATAACCTGGTATCCGGTATGTTCTTTTGGTTATATATCCAACATGGCGACCTCGATAGAAATGGTTTCTGGTGTGAATTTGCGTAAAGAAATTCTGTGATGTTTATTTTTTAGCTTTAAGGACATTTAGCGACATTTTATCTTCATGTGCCCAGTATAATTTGGGAACTTGGAAAATCCTGAAGGCAGAAAAGCTTTTCTGTCGTATCACAGCGTCAAAGAGAGTCGTCGTGCGTATTTACGTCATTTCCGGCGCAGGCGCAAAATACCATTCCCTGTCTCGTGTGCGGCCTCTCTTCCTCTACCGCCATCATGGGTCGCATGCACGCTCCCGGGTGAGCCTCGGTTTTGTCTTTAAAAATGTGTTTTTCGTGCCGTCAGACAGAATGTTATTGAATTTCCAACTATAAGAAAGGGTAATTAAGTTTAAAAAGCAAAAATAAACCCTTCAAGTCAACGTAGAGTCGTAAAAAAGGCCTAAAATTTCCACCGCTACATTTGTCTCCGACTGACGCTAGTTAGCGTTAGCTTTCAGCTTCGGAGGATTTTTTTTAAATCTAATATACAGCGGCATTTATTGTCTTTTCCTAATTAATAGACAGCTGTAATATAATTTTTATGCTACCTTGCAGTGTAAAAACTTGAATCTTAACTAGTCAACAATTGTAGTTTGTGGTGTGACGTTAACGCTTACATCCCCACGTTAAAGCATTTCATTGCAAGTCGGTAATCGTTCTCCATGTAACTCTTCTTTGGTTCGTCTCTTACAGAAAGGGCTTGTCCCAGTCAGCTCTGCCTTACAGGCGCAGTGTCCCCACAGTGAGTACTTTAATTCTCTCGGTGTAATCTGCCTTAGTGTCATAAGTTCAAGTATTTCGGACGCTAAAGTACATTTTGTCTGCAGTGGCTGAAACTGACGTCCGATGATGTCAAAGAGCAGATCTTCAAGTTGGCCAAAAAGGGTCTGACTCCTTCTCAGATTGGTAAGAAATATCGTCAATATTGATGCTCTTGAACTAAACCTAGGTAACCTGGTTAGTTAATGATACCGTGTGACTACAGTTGTGCGTAGAATAAGACGATTAATCCAAAAATGGTTACTTGGAGGAAAACTGGATTCAGTAGAGGGACTTGAAACAATCATTTCTCCTCACTCACAGGATATAACGTGTTAATCCCTACTAATAGTTAGAACTGAAGATATCTCTTGGATGAGAGGTGAAACGTTTTCTAAAAAATCAAAATGTCCAGTTGCCTAACTTAACACTGTAACCTTGACCATGACCTGGATGACTGAGGACCTTCATGTTTTGAAGACGTTTCACATCATATCCTAAAAGGCTGAAACATGGATAGATAGAACTTTTAAGTCCGCTGGGAATATCTTTCGGGAAACCATGGCTCCTGCACCAGTATGGCACCAAACAAGAGATAAATACATTAAAAACTAGGCAATAGATGGAAACTATATGCAAGACCTAAGTTAGTAGTAGATGGATAAGTTAATGTTAGTAGTGGATTAGTAGGCAATAATTATTGCATATGATGATGTTACGTAATTGTAATCTTAGTATCGACACGTTTTTCTATGACACTGAGTTCTGTCTATACTGTCTAAAAAAAAGTTAGTATGTATATATGAGGATATCTATATACATATACGGACAGATATACATACATACATACACTAATACATATATCTATACACATATCCACACACACATCTTCAGTTATCTTGAAAGAGGTGATTCGTCTTCTAGAAACCTATGTCCAGTTGCCCTCAAAGTAACCATTTCTGGATTAAATGACCTGGATGAATGAGAACCCACACAGACAAGATGATTCATGATTTTATTAAAAACGCTAACTGAACAATTAATGGTAGCATTACATTGTGAAGCTTGTCTGCACCAATTGTTCAAGTATACCTTTGGCTATTAGTAAGGTGAATTCTAACGTTTATATCCGTTGATAATCTTGATAAACATTTGGATTTTTTTTGTCTTGTCTCCCGAAGGTGTCATTCTGAGGGATTCCCATGGTGTGGCCCAGGTTCGTTTTGTCACTGGCAACAAAATCCTGAGGATCCTCAAGTCCAAGGGTCTGGCTCCTGACCTGCCCGAGGATCTCTACCACCTCATCAAGAAGGCTGTGGCCGTCAGGAAGCATCTGGAGAGAAACAGAAAGGTTAAAACATGAGATGTTTTCAAAATCTTGACATTTAGATCCCTCTTTTTACACATTTAGATCCCCCTTTTTAAACATCTTAGAGATTTCATCTTAAGTTGTAAATATGGACGGTTTAGAATTTATGGTATTAATTCTAAATTGGTGTCAGATTTTGGGTTTTTTTGTTACATATGGGGCAATAAACAATAGAAAATGTAACTAAATATTTTTTTAAAAAGGGAAAGGAAACGTAAGGAATATTTACTCTTACTAAACCAGAAATATGTGTTCTCTTAAAAATTAACTTTCATGAACAATTGTGTCTTAGGACAAGGATGCCAAGTTCCGCCTGATTCTCATCGAGAGCAGGATCCACAGGTTGGCCCGTTACTACAAGACCAAGAGAGTACTGGCCCCCAACTGGAAGTAGTAAGTATTCATTCCATTATACTCCTATAGTTGAGTATGTGATAGATCTGAGAAGTACTGCTGTGCAGTGGTGATTTTTATTAGTAGTTTTTATTTAAGTGCACAGTTCATTGTCCTGCTCTGCCTCATTGTGGGAGCAGCGATATTTCTTTTGTGCTAGAAAAATGTTGGAGGTAAATTAGCAGAGTGGCTCCTGGGTGCCACCTCTGCCAGTCCCCTTCACACATTCAGATTACACTTGAACACACCACTGTTTTTTTTTTTTTGTTTTTTTTTAACCTGTTTATTCTGTATCACATCTTTTGGAGGGTTATGTTTACGACTTTGTTATACTCCTATGTTACAACGTTAGGGCTCTTTACAAATGTCCAGTCAGTTTGTCCAATTCTTCTCCTCAAATTTCTCCCTTTTTTTCTTTTACAGCGAGTCCTCTACAGCTTCTGCTCTGGTGGCATAAACATTGACTTTTTTGGATAAATAAAAAGAATTTAAGTTGAAAATGAGTGGTTCTCATTTTTTCTTCCTGTAATAACTACAGAAAGCATGATAAGCAACAATAGTACTAAGGGACAGGGTGGTTCAAATGTGGCTCTGCAGTAAAAGAGAAATAAAAATTAGGCTATTCACTGGTTAGCTACAGAATAACACTTTATGAACACTACAATATTAAATACATACTTAAATGGAATGTATTGATTTTGGCATGAACAACATGAACATGGTATATTGTGCAGATGTGTTAACATGGTATTTAAGCCACAAATGCTGCAGAGATGGGGCATTGTGACTGGTTTGAAAAGTGACATTTTATCTGGTTTTCATCAGAGGATTATCGTCTCTTGATTGTGGGTGAGGAATGGTTTCTGTGGTCAGGTTTGGTTGAGGGGAAGAGCAACTTCACCTGGTTCATGTTGACGTCAGTGAATTGCAGGTGTCACCGTCTCACTTGGTACTTTCCTGACCTACATTAACAGGTTTTATTTTGCCAAAGATGTCAAACTAGCACTTAAAACGGCTTATTGTTGAGATAAAATATTAATATTGCTGTAAAAAAATCAACCCTAACAGTCTAGTACTATGAAAACAATTGACTATTGAAAAAATATGAATCTTACTTGAAACTGGGTCATTTCTTTTATCCAAATTTTTATATTAGTATTAAAACACAGTAAACACACCTTGTTTTATTTTTTTAATTTCTTCCAGTTCCAGTTTATGCATAAATACTTTCATGTTGAATTCAATTTCCATTTCATTATCTTCCAATACTTTCATGTTAAGTCCAATATGAAAATATTTTAATTTCACTTTCCTCAGACCATTATTTCATTTTCAACGTTAGAGGGCGCCCCCGAAGAGCAGGGTTTTAGTCGTTATTTAATTTACATAAACAAATTCACAAACACGTGACTTGGGTCAGTGCGCTGTTCTAATCTCACTATAATTTATTGGAATCAAGTCTAAAACCTACACAAACGAACTACAAACACAATGTTTTTTAGTAAATATCACGCGACGGTGATATTCACCACCCATCGGAGATATTCGGGAAATTACGGGCAGTTTCCCTCCGTCACATGCTTCGTAATGTGACTTTGATGATTGACAAGCACAGTATCCAATCAGAGCGCAGCATGACGTCAGATTTGTATTTTAAGAAGAAGTGTTACGCCACCACTATCACGTACAACCATTTTAACTTACAACGATAACGCACTACCGAGAACCATGGCGAGAATACTCAGCGATATTTGACGAGGCATAGCGACAAAAATGGCATTGACCCGGCGGAGAATGAAGCGACAGCACTTGGACGCCTGTCTGTCACACACTAGTACACGGAATCTGGTGGTTTTCGACGAGGAATACCAAAATACGTGAGGATTATTGTTCACCCTGCCGCCATAGAGCCGAAGTGGGAGAAATGGCTTCGACCGTTGGTGCTGATAAGGTCGGTGGAGGAGGAACGGCGGCGGTGGAGAGGTTCGGCAGCGGAGGAATGGCGCTTCTCCCCTGGACTAAACAGATGTTGACGGTGGTGTGGGAACAGCTCCGGCTGCTTTTTCAGGTCATCTACTACACCTTTATGTCAGGTAAGAAGACAATTGGGTAGTTTATTAGGGAAACAAGTGTAATATTGGCGGTTTTTCTTTTACAAATACTCTGTACTCGGCGCTTAAAATGTAAAATTAGTAAAATAAAATAATTAATTTTACATTGTAAGCGCCGAGTATCTCTGATACTCTGTATTTAACAGATACTAGGCGCTGAAAATGTAAAATGTCTTCCGCGGTTGTTTATTGAAACTATCAAAACTACCGTGTTGCGTTCAGGGTCGTTTTAAGTGTAAACATGTTGTGCTTTTCTATAAATAACACTGAACATATCACTGTGTCATAGGCCAGAAAGTAACTTTCTTGTCACGGAACAGTTATTACAAGCAATGACATTGTAGTAATTCTCCATTGTTTTTATTTTTACACATTGTTGACTTAAAAGAATTAAGATTTTATGCTGCTTTCATTTCCTTTTTTTTTCTTTGGGACAAAAGACCGATCAAAGTGTACCTTGTAATGTCAAAAATAATTAAAAAAAACGTCTGAAACAACTATAAGGCACATGTTTTATTTATTGTCTTTTTTTTAAACAGTTTTCCAGATGTTCAGGTTTGAAGTTCACCTGAGAATCACAGACGAGAATGGACAACACATCCAGCACATGAGTTCGGCAACAAACCCATCGGAGTCCTTTCTGTTCACTTCGTTGTTTGACGGTGAAGGTGGAGTCATGGTTGGTGGGGCCAATCCCTTATCGGACTTCTGTGCCGACGTTAGCGAGACCTTCTCTGGGAAATCCACCGCAGAGGCCCTGCTGTCCAGTCTACGCGGCGACGACATTTGCTGTGGACTCGTGGATGATTTCGTGTCAAGAACTGCTGGCAACGACGACGGGATCTTTCTGGTAGATCAATCCGCCTGGAAAATGGGTTTCCCTGGTGACTGGAACATCTTCGTGTCAAGCGGCGATGGGTTGAGTTCAACCGAGACCTGCCACAACGGCGGTGAGAAGTTCTACCAACAGAATTTCACAAAGGCAAAACATTTCAAGGAAGACACATCTGAGGAGGATAGAAGCTGGAGTTGGAGTAGTGAAGAAGACCAGAACCTGGTGGAATTTGACAGTGAGGAAAGTAAGGCCCTGTGGGAATCTCTGTCAAATTCTAGCGATCCTTACAACCCCTTCTTCTTCTCTGCCTGTATTTCAACCAATACAGACATGGGGAAGAACAAAAGTGAAGTAAAACCTGCTGACACCATGTCAGTGGGTAAACCCTGCGAGGAGCGGTCTGGGCCTCGAGGCCTGAACGTCTGGATCAGTCGCTCTGACAGCGAGAGCAGCTGGACCAGTTCAGGCAGCTCCAGTCCCGACATAGACAAAGAGGAGAGCGAAAGACTCTGGGACTTCTTCAGCAGTCCAGCTGACCCCTACAATCCCATGTGTTTCACTGCATGCACATTAAGCAGCACATCTCCTCAATACCCCAGCACCACTACAGTCTCTCAAGCTCAGATCGCACTCACCGTACCTTCCACCAAGTCCGTTTCGGACAACAAGGAAAGCGGTTTCCCTTCTTCATCCGAGGATGAAGGAGGGAAAGAGGATGAAGAGGAGCAGCTTTGGAAATCTCTTCTCCCAGATGATGATCCGTATCACCCGCTCAACTTTCAGGCGTGTCTTCAGAGCGCCCAGTCCAAATCAAAACCGCTAAAAAAAGACTTTGACCAACCTAGGAAAACGTCACCTATGAAGGGCAAGAGTTGTAAAAAACATCCAAGTGCGAGTATAAAACACACACCCAGCAAACCTACACTGCCAGAGAGGCTGATAAAGAGACACTCCCATTCGGAACAATCACTGGTGCCTTGGAAGAAACCTGGACAAACAGCTTATTCACAGACAGAAGTTGAAAATGACAGCAAAACCAGCGGCAGTCACAAAGAGGTAATTGAATTAACTGATAATATCTCACCACAATTAATCAAAGAGGGGACTTTTTTTTTTATACACTGTTCTGAACGCCGTGGCATTTAGAGTTGTTGTGTGTCAGTTAGCAACCCTGCCCGTCGCTATGACTAAGATGGATCATGTGACCACCTTGAGTCAGCAGAGACCTTAGCTTCCACTTAAGCTGAAGCAGCTCTGCAAAGTCATTTTTACACCATTAGCTTCAGGTTGCATCAGATTTTAAAACAACCCGAGGGGCAGAAAAACAAGTCATGATGTGGAGTTAGGACCAAGAACACGCGGTCAGTGTTTTGGCCAGTGGTTCCCAACCACTGGGCAGGGGACTGGTACCTGTCTCTTGGCTAGTTGGTGTCAGGCCCCATAGAAAAAAATGTTTCCTTTTGGCCCCGTCTGGCTTTTACTTCCACTTGATCCATACTCATATCAACAAAAGAACAGAACAATAGAATGGCTACGATTCCATCATCAATAATGCAACTATATTTGATTAGGTAGCAGAAAATTATAGGCTGTGTGCACTTGAGAAATCCTTGTTGTGCCAATGCACAGTTAACTCGGGTAGGAAGATTTTATAGGTAGGAAAATATTTCAGAATCCCGGAAATTACATTTTATTAAGGGGTATTTATCTGCCACAAGTTAACGACTGTCCCTGAAAATAGTACGAGACATTTAACCAGTACATGGCGCAAAACTTTCTTTGAATCAGTAGGGTCAGTGACCTTTGTCTTTGTCCTCTGGATTTTTAGGTGCGCTTTTCTCCTCTTGTCCAAGTCCACGTCATGAGAACATGGTCATTTGCCCGCCGAGCGTCTCGCAAAGGACACTGGGAAGTGTTGGCCAGGGATCGGGAACGATTCCGAAGGCGGATCCAGGAAACGGAGAAGGTCATTGGCTGCTGCTTCACCCAGGCTCACAGAGAGAAGATGAGGGCGTACCTGGATGGTGCCTTGACATGAAGGATAATTAAGATAAAAACAACAACAGCAATGAAGAGTTAATTTCCTTTTATGGATGAGGACTGTTGATTGGTTGCAATGCAACAGTGTTTTTGATTTAGGCCAATTAGAAAATTTGATGTTAGGCCAATTTTTACTGTTTGGTGTGATGTTGAACAACTTTGTACCTCAAAGGTTTTATACATTGAGTGATTGTTGCACTGGTTGACACTTTTCTCATTGTAACCTCAGCATCATTATTGGAATGTTGTTTTGTATGCCTTATTTATATTTATAAATATATATATATAAATACATATACACAAAGACCTAGTAATGTAACCTGTGTATGTATGCCCCCATGGAGCTTGATCTTATTTTTTAACAGTTTGTGTGTGAAAGACCATGACCATTAACAGCAGAGCTTTACAGTACAAAGTGTTTTATTTGAGCATGATGGTGGATATGTAGAAGTCCTGGTGCAATGCTTGTGTTTTTTTTTTTTCTTTGATATTTTACTTCCTGTCTTGTATTTGGAATTTGAACCTACAGGCAGTGGATAGGTGGCCTTCATAGCACGGAGATAGAAATGTGTTTTTTATTATCATTATGTTCACTGCAAAGACTCGAACGTTGTCCGGTGTAAATCACTTCACGGAGCTGGAAATGTGTCAAACATTTTGTAGCAAAAGGAAAAAAAAAATCAGTAGGTGCTTTTGTCAGACAATAAATGTTTTGAATTATCACTTTATTACAATGGACTTTTTCTCACCGCCTCTATTACTGATTTATAATGGACATAACGTTTACAAAATGTACAAAATGATCAACTATACCAGGGTTATCTAACTCAATTTCACTGCGGAACAGATTTAAAAACTCTATATATCGATAAATTAACGTAAACGTGCATGTTTTCCCTTCTCTCCAGATTTTACATATTGTTTTTTTTCATATGGAAACATTGAATCTGGAACAGCCAAAGCTAAATGTTCCCACATCAGTAGTATTTGTCTCTTTGCTGTCTTTCCAGATCAGTTTTAATCTAAATTAAAACTATATAGTATAACAAATTCTGATAGAATATTGCCTACATACTGGTGGGCAGATTTGTGGTATACATTTGATTTAATTTCGCGGGCCAGATATAATAACAATGCGGGCCAGATTTGGCCCCTGGGCCTGAGTTTGACGCCTGTGATCTAAGCTAAATGACATGCTAAAGTCATGTATAGGAAAATGCTAACATGCATTTAGTTTTCCCTAACACATCAATATGGTGTGTATAGGAGAAAAAAGAAAAATGAAGAAAAGAAGGAAGTATAATCAGAAAACAAAACAATTTAAGACATTTCGTGGGCCGAATAACCAAGCTGAATGGGCAGTGTCTGGCCCTCGGGCCTTAGTTTGCCCCTGTCTGATCTTCATCATCACTTTCACCTTTCACCCACTTTGGCCCCAGAGTGTTACTGGGTGTAGTTTCTGGGCGAACAGGTTGAGATTATCTCTGCTAGTCAGTACTGACATGTTATTTGTCGCTAAAACAGCTAAATATTTGTTAAAACCCCAAAACTGACACTAAATCAACACGAAGGAGTCCCCCTACATCCCTCCTCTCAATCCCTCCCTTCCTCACCTTGCACACACTGACATGAACGCACTCACTCAGGAGGTTTTAATTTCCCAGGAGGCTTTGGGTCTCCATGCAGAACCAGCGCTGAAAGACTGCTGCAAGACAAGGGTTAAAAACACACAGTATGATGAAATGACTTTCCTCAGGGATGAAATCAATTAACAGGTACACGCACAGACACAGCATGGTGCAAAGGTGAGCAATCACTGACGCTGCTTGTTGTTGTAGCGACCAGCGCTGGGGCTTCTGTTAAAGACCCACCTGCAGACAGTAAGAAACAAATGAATATTCAGGTTATTCATCTCCTGCTGCAGAACACGCTGGACCAGAATGGAACCAAAAATCTCTGAAAAGTCAGTGACTGTTGCCTGGTTACTTTATTAATGACTTTGCATCGGAAACGTCCTTGAATCTGAAGCTATGTTATTGAATGAACATTCTCAGCAACACCTGCAATGAATAAATCCAATACACTTATATACATGTGCAATATATATATATATATATATATGTAAATATGGATGTGCCTAACCTACATATATATATGTATATATATATACTGTATATGCATATATACAGTATATATTTAAGATATACAGTCATGGAAAAAATTATTAGTCCACTCTTTCTTTAATTTCTTGTCCATTTAAAAGTCTGCTTCCACTTAATCTACATTAATCTGGACAAATATAACAACAAAAAAGGCTCATAATTAAGTTTAATTTCAGAGCCATTTTGCATGTTTTTTTTTTTTGACAAAAATCACATTTTTTTTTTTTTTTTTAAACTGTTGCTATTTACATTTGCGCACATGTACAAATATGTGTGTATACATGCAATATACAGTATGGTTGTGTTGTGTACATACAGTATGTGTGCGTATATGTGTATGGATGTAAGGAAAAATAGTATACACGTACTGCACGTACATCGTTTTCTCGATGCTGCTTGCTTATATTTTTTATTTTACTTCATTTTATTTGTATTTTCTGTGTGCATATTGATGTATATTTCTAATTTATTTTGTTTTTATTGTCATATTTTTATTTTTTTTTATTTTACTTGCTTATACACTTTGCTCAATTGCGAGCTAACACGCCATCTATCTATCTATCTAAAAGTTGCCACAGTACCATCAGTACCACGCCAACCACCGCTTGAGAAGCACCATTATTTAAGATGAAAACACTTTGTTTACCCTTTCTTGTTTCTTTTGTACCAGACATAATGTCCATAAAGACAGAAGAAAAATCCCATCAACCCAATATTGTTCCACTGATGCTTTGGTTGCATCACTAACACTGTATGTTGTTTACAACTGTGAAAACATGTGTTGTTCTCCATGATGCAACACCCAGGAGCTGCTTCCCCACCAGCATCTGTGAACACTGGCTTTGATTCAGAGGCTAATGATGTTGACATGAGGTATTTGGTCGTGAGGCGAAAAGCTGTGAACCGTGAGGTCAGAGCTCACGGGGGTGGCGCTATTGGTCCATCTGGTTGAACCAACACGTGCTGCTTTGGTCGTTCAATCAACCCATCAGTGATGAGACGTCATTATGGTCCAGGACCTGTTAGAACCTGAATCCAACCTCTGTTTCCACTTCTGCTCATGGCTAGACTCTCTTTTTGGACCCTCTCCTCTCCCCCTGTCTCTTCATCTCCTCCTCCTCCTCTTCCTCCCCCTGTATCATTAACTCCGTGGCCCAGACAACCTCGTCTCTAAGCAACAGGCAGCAGCGATGAGGCTTTGAAAGGATTGCAGGTGATTGCAGCAGCAACAATAGAATCAGCGGCAGAGGAGGAGGCAGTGGGACACACACTCTCAGACACACAAACACCAACACATCCGCACACGCACAGGCGGCCGCCCCTCTCATTCAGCTGACACCCTCGGGTGTCTCCTGGGTCACAATTAGCCGATGATGCAACCTGGCAGCGATTGTGTCTGATGTCAACCCGTTTAGTCTGAGGACATGAGACGCAACTGGAAACAAAGGGTCTGGTTTGACAGGGTTCAGGATTTGACGTTGTTTTATGATACACGGGGTCCGGGGTTTGACAGGATACAAGGTTTGACAGGGTCCAGGGTATGATGGGTTCTGGGTTTGTCTCCATCTCAAGTTTTGAGACAAGGTTGAGGGATTTACAGGGTTCAGAGTTTATCAGGATCCGGGGTACGCCCGGGTAAGGGGGTTGACATGATTCTAGGGTTCAACATGGTTATAGGGTTTGACATGATTATAGGGTTTGTTGACGGGGTTCTGGGTTTGACAAGATCCAGGTTTTGACAGGGTCCAGGGTATGACGGGATCTGGGTTTTTCACGATCTAGGTGTTGTTGAGGTACGAGTTTTGACAACATTTAGGGATTTACAAGGTCCAGGGTCCATAAGGGGTTTTCATAGTTCTAGGGTTTGACGTGAAGCTTGGGTTTGTCAAGGTCAGGGGGGTTTTCAGGGTCTGGGGTTTACAAGGTTCAGGGATTTTTTTCTGGGAGTCAGGGTACACAGCGGTGTAGTGGTTAGCGTGGAGTACCCTTTCAGTTTTCCAGCTCAGTCCTATCATCAGTACACTTCTGACTTTTCCTGGCAACGCCCACTTCCTCCCAAAAAATGGCATGGAGAATTTTTTTATAGCATGTTAGCATCTAACCCCTCAAAGATTGATACAGTGAAGAAGGACGAGGATGTAGTTGGAGAGTCGGAGTAAAAGAGAGTTGTGGTAGTAAAGAGTCAAAAGTTTGCCCATGTCTATCACGAAAAAATGTGTTGTAATTGAACCAACATTTTTTTCCAATTATTATTATTATTATTATTTTTAATTTTTGACAATTTCTCTGTCAATATTTTCTTAATTTTTGTCTTTTTTGGTTCAATTTATTTGTCTATTGCTATTATTCCCAGCTGTCAGTGCTGGACATAACTATCTAACTCAGAATAAACGTGTCTGTCGTACTGTCCTGAGTAACTAACTAAATAATTCTAGAATGTACTTCTTATTTTGGGGTTCTTTTGGTAGCTCCCCAACTTTGAGTTCATTTACTGCCACCTACTGGACTAACTATGCACTAGTTTATATTTCACTCACGATATGGTGCGGAAAAAGGAGATAATTTTAAAGAAACTGACGCCATTGTTGAACGCAACACAGGCGACTAACTGGATTAAATAAATTTCTTAATCTCTTCTGACTTAATCTCAGAGATTAATGTCTTTGACTATAATCACATGTCTCCGAAAACAGCTGAGGTTGATGATGACCAAGGCCTCGTCCTCCACTCACATGATGTTACATATGGAGCTGTCAGGACGACAGAGCAACGAATAAATCATACGAATCTACGTAAGTCATGCAACCGTTGCATCACATGAAATTGACTGCAATAAAAACATACGCACAATTAAACCAGTGGTTACGGTAAATGACGTCACCTTCGGTTTTACAGTGCGGTGTTTGTTTGTCCTGAACTAGTGGTTTATCTTCTTTCACAACAGCATCGTTGTTGTCTACAAATCCAAATAAAATAACAGTATTGTTCAATAAATAAATGTTCCTAATTATGTGACTTTGCTGCCCTCTGGTGGTTACAATAAGAACAGCCCAACCATATGAGATTTTATAACTTTTTTGGTCTTTTTTTTAACCATTTTAAAAGCTGAACATAGACTTATTTAGACTTTTAAGATTTATCCTTCTTTATTGTCATTTATAACACGTTTTTCCCCCAGTTTTCTGTAGTTGTGCCATTGCCACATATTTTTGTTGTCGTTTTTATTATCTAACAGCCTGAAGACAATTTTGTGTATATATCTATTTACTTGTCTGTCTATCTATTGTGTGTCATATATATATATATATGCACACATATATAATTTGATTTATTTTCCTGTGCCCAAGAACGTGTAAGGCTCTACTGAGGATGTAACAGTGTGAGGAGTGTGGGGGCGTTATTGACTTTTTGGGAGTTTAATTTGTTGAGAGTCCTTAAAAGTGTTGACTTAAACAAATGTCACTGGTTCTTCTTTTCCTTTTGTTGCATTTGCTGCAGTAAAATTCACCTTATTCTTCTGGCATCGACTTGCGAGGGACTGCTCAGTTCTATCGGTTGTACCAGCTGATTGATTGTGACTTTGGGTGTTTTTTTTTTGTAAATGATTTAGTAAAAGGCAGCAAGAAAAAAAATCTGGATTTTACCAAAAAATAAATATTCTTGTAATTTACAAACTTCAGGAACAAAAGGTTAGAGAAACAGATTTGAGATTAATGTAAATAACTTGTGTTTTTCCACATTCTTCATTATATCTTTTACTTTTACTAGTTGAATAACACAGTAATGAAAAACATTGTTTGTCCACCGTCTACTAATCTTCAACCAATGTCTTTTAGGGTCCATTTGAAGACCGTGAACCTTCACAGATGGAACTATGGTGTTTCACACAGAGCAGGTTTAAGAGACTAGTTATTATTTCCCTCAATATTTTGACTGTCATTATAGTTTTTAAGGTCACACCAGAGAGGATCAGTTTGGATTCCAGCTTATTTGTTAAATAAACAATGGCCTCCATTCCTCCATCCCATGAATCTTCACTCTGTCTATTTACTCCTCTCTGGCAGCTGCCGCCCGGACATTCTTCTAAAAATCCTCCTCTGTCAACTTTGTCCATTACTGTTGAAGATGAACGATCATTAAGTCAACAGCCTCACCTGAACTCTCAACTCTTAGCCTCAGCATCAGTTGGGATTTTTAAGGTACTACGTTTTATGGGTTTTTGCACCACCCTCACATACTTCTCTGCCATTCCTGCTGACCTGCTGTTGAACTATTAAGTCAATGCAACACCCTAAGGTAGCTGTGTCAATTTTAAATTCACCCTAAGACCAAGGCATTGGGGCCAAACTTAATATTTATTGAAAAAAAGAGCAATTTTTCAGGTTTTCCTTTGTCTCCAGAAATGTAGAACATAAGGAAATAAAGTTTTGTGAAACACTGAGTCTGGGACAACCAACGCCTAATACCAGACATTAATACGACTTGTTATTTGTGGTGTCTTTTTTTTAAGTTTCTTTAAAAGAAATTCACTTTCCTACAACAACAACAACAACAAAAAAAAATAACTAGTATCTGCAACTATAAACCCCTTATACTACCAAACCTCTCAGTATATATGATTTATACACTGCTGGGCCAACCATAGTATAAACTTTTTTGAACGGTATCGAACTTTATAAATGAAGGTGAATCATGGCACAAACGGTCGATTCTGGCTCCAACTGCTGGAGGTTGGGTGGTGTAACAGCTCAGACTAAAAAACATTTACACTATGGGACGAAAGAGGGCGCCAAACCAATCTCTCGCCATATAAACTACAGACAACAGAGTTCCATTTATCACTACATCTTAGTTCCTGTGAGTCCTGGACCAAGATTTTCTTTCCTTTTCATCTTGTCTGTTTTTCAAGGATTACTAGAGCAAATCAACATTTTCCATCTCACCTGCATCCATCAATCTCCTCTTTGTCTCCTACCTGGTAGCTCCATCTCAAGGATCATTCTTCTACCAACTCTGAACATGTCCAAACCATCTCAATCTGTCTTCTCTAGCTTTTTCTCCAAACCTTCCTGTCTGTGTTGTCCCTCTAATCACCTCATTCCTGATCCTTTCCATCCTTGTCTCTCCTGAAGAGAACCTCAGCATCTTTAACTCCTCCACCTCCAGCTCTGTCTCCTGTCTTCTACCTATTCCTAGTGTCTCTCATCCATCCATCATGACTGATCTTTTCTCCACAGTCTGCTCCTCAGTATTCACCTGTAAGTCCTGGACAGTGAGAAGTTAAAAACCTGGAACCCTGGAAGACCAGACCTGGAGTGATTCACTGCTTGTTTCCATCAGATACAGAGACAACAAAAAAGAAAAGACAACAGAACAGAACAGAGTGAGGAGAGTTTGTGTGAGTTTCCCTGAGGGTCTTTGCCACCTGAGATTCTTGCTCCTCTGCCAATGAGAGTTGACGCAACATGGACAAAGGCAAAGATTCCTGAATGGGCGAAAGCCTTGGTTACTCATTACAACCACAGACATGAGGTGGGAGACAGGGTGTCTTAAAAAGATGCAGAGCTGACTTTCACTGCACAGTTGTCTTTTCACTTCTTTGTCTGTCTCTGTGTGGGACGAACCACACTCAGAAAGGAGCTGAATCATCGTGGAAATGCTGCAGAATTTCTTTGGTAAAATAAATCAAAGTATCACTATGATTCAGTAAGAATTATTGTAACCTATCTACCTATCTATCTGTCTGCCTGTGACTGACTGTCTGTCTGACTAAATATCTGTCTGTCTGTTTAACTGTCTGTCTGACTGACTGACTATCTGTCTGTCTGACTGACTAAATATCTGTCTGTCTGTTTAACTGTCTGTCTGTCTGTGACTGACTGACTGACTGTCTGTCTGACTAAATATCTGTCTGTCTGCCTGACTAAATATCTATCTGTCTGTTTAACTGTCTGTCTGACTGACTATCTGTCTGACTGACTTACTATCTGTCTGTCTGACTGAATAAATATCTGTCTGTCTGTTTAACTGTCTGTCTGTCTGTCTGGCTGACTGACTGACTATCTGTCTGTCTGGCTGACTGACTGTCTGTCTGTCTGACTGACTATTCTATATATCTATTTTGATGTTTCCGTGGCAAACAGCCTGGCTCCAAATTTACCACAAGGTGGCGCTGTTTATGCACTGTTTGATAAACCTGCTGATGATGTTTCCTGCTGACGCTGTCTGCTCATGTATAGCAAACATCCAAACAGGAATTATAAACATACTGTACTCTATGACACATAAATTAAAATAAAATAAGAATTAGAGATTTGTCATAAAATGTTAAATTAACTTAAAAATAATAAAGAGCAGATCAATTCATCCTGTAGGGGGCGTATCTTACACTCCCGTTAAAGGTCAGGAGCCTCAGGTGGTAGAACGGTGCACATGATTTATGCTGTTAGATCTGGTACCAGGTGAGTATTTTCTGGTGTATTGTGTGAAACACAAACCATTGCTGATTTATAGTAATTAACTTGTCCTGAAGAACATCCTCTCTGATGTAAAGTGCACGCTGTTGATTTCTTATATTGATCCAGATCTGCTCAAAGGTTTGTCCTACATCCTGCTTCCGGTGTGTGGACTCTGTGTCTTTCACAGGAAGATTGAGCTGCAGACACAACAACAGGCGCAGAGAGACACATTAAAACACCCACTGTCTACTGTCTGCACAAACACACTCTTCTTTATTCCTCTTTCATTTGAGCAAAACAAAAAGCCGTGTTACAAATGTCACACATTTCCAACCGGATGAGACCATAACACTCACGTCTGCCACAGCCCAGAGGATTCAGCCCGCTGTGCCCGGGCAGGCGCTGGAGGAAAGTAACTGTAATTCACTGACAGAAGTCAACAAGACAGAGATAAACACAATGGAATGAAATGTCTGGGTGCGAATAAAAATGTCAAAAATGATGGAAAATGGGGAAATAAAAATGGCCAGTAAGACTGGGGAAATTGAAGACAATCCAGATCAGGCCTGGTTCAGGAAATTAACTCACTGTGGAAGTGACAGCGGCAATCAGCAGGAGACACGACTGACGTGTCTGGAGGCATTTATGCTGATATGATGATGGATTGAACTGTGGGGGACGGGGGGAGCAGAGGGTGGACGTAGTCTGGATTAGATCACGTCAGAACAGAAATAGGAAAAACAAATGTAAGTTATTGAGAATTGATCAAATTACTGTAAACATACAGAGGAGGACGTCAGAGGATTTCTGTCCCTCCCTCCATCTCCTGTCTGTCTGTCTGTCCAGCTATCTATCTATGTACCTGTCTGTCTGTCTATCTATTTGTCTCTGTCTGTCTGTCTGCCAGCTATCTATCTATCTGTTTGTCTGTCTGTCCGTCCAGCTATCTATCTATCTATGTACCTGTCTGTCTGTCCGTCTGCCAGCTATCTATCTATCTATCTATCTATCTATCTATCTATCTATCTATCTATCTATCTGTCTGTCTGTCTGTCTGTCTGTCTGTCTTCACTAACCCTGGGTATTTTGTCCATCCTATTGTATAAAGCTCAAAGAAGTAAAATATAATCAAAAAACAAAAAAAATTCAACAGGAAAGTTCTCTGAGAACTGAAGGACGACTGTATGTGAAGTCGGCTCCATCCTCATGTTGTACAGATCTGTTCTCATAGGTTTCATGAATATTTTCATTTGGTTTGAAAACGTGTACTTCACTGTCAGCAACGGTATAATATTAGCTCCATAAATGCTCGGCTGTTGTGTCGTAACAGGAGAGAATCAGTCTGTCAGTGATGTTTTGTTTACAGAATCTCATCACATGTGTTCACTGGTACAACACCAGGAGTGAACACACACTCAGAGGGTTAGGAGGTCAGGAGTTAGTGACACCTGACCCAGGTAAACTGAATCAGTTCAGTTCCAGCCGCACCTTTTAGGGATCGTATGATCATATAATTCCTGCCAAGATATGAACAGGTTACTCCTTTACAAATCTAAAGATGTGCAATTGTATTTTTGGTTTTTTTTAGGGTTTTTTGGGGGGGTAAAAAAAACAATGTTAACTCTTGGGCCACATTGAGTACAGAAATGTTGGAGCAGGTGATGGCACACAATCATAATTTACCTTAATAGTATAATTTGGACAAGTCTGGTGGACCAGATTAAAATGCCAAATGAACAACATCTGGCCCTCAGGCCGTAGTTTGCCATGGTCTGCTTTAGGAAATCGTAATTTTACAGAATTTTTTTTCTTTTTACAGCTGAATGTTACTCAAGTAAAAAAGGGAATTTAGATTAGCTTATTAAACAGCCAAAAGTCTTAGTTTCACAGTGTAGTGATTAAAGCATTTGAAGAGAGTCAGCTAAGGTGAAGGGAAAGGTTTACAGGACAGTGGTGAGACCAGACATGATGGATGGATTAGAGACACGAGGAATAGGTAGAAGACAGGAGACACAGCTGGAGGTGGAGGAGTTAAAGATGCTGAGACTCTCTGTAGGAGAGACAAGGATGGACAGGATCAGGAATGAGGTGATTAGAGGGACAACACAGACAGGAAGGTTTGGAGAAAAAGCTAGAGAAGAC
>JAFBJS010054593.1:76824-149039 GCA_016785265.1 Paraplagusia blochii | reverse complement strand
TGGACATGTTCAGAGGAGGGACAGTGGATACATTGGTAGAAGAATGATCCAAGAGATGGAGCTACCAGGTAGGAGACAAAGAGGAGATTGATGGATGCAGTGAGGGAGAACATGGAGGTAGTTGGAGTTAGAGTAGAAGATTCTGATTCTGAAAGATTGATGTGGCAACCCCTAAAAAAGGGACAAGGTTGGGTTGAGGTTAGAAATGGTTAGGGTTTCATTCCCAGAAGAACCTCATACTTGATTGGTAATCCTCCTCTCTCCCAAAAGCTTGACTGTAAAGGTAAACATACAGTATGTTAAATATCAATATCACATCAATTTGACAGCAACTTTTTATAATTCAACTAAATGAAAGATGATTAGAACTACACTAAAAAATCTGCTAAACCTTTTTTAGCTAATTATATAATTCAACAACCTTTTACCTGTTCTTTCAGGTTCCTTCGCCGGATCCATCTGGAATATCAGCGTGTGTTTTCCCATCATAACATCAGCTGTGGACCAGGAACGTGCTGATCAGATCTCTCTGGTCCCTTGTTGCATCCTACTCTTTTGGAAATTATTGTTTTTGAAGAGGAAATTCCTGCTGCCTGAACATCCCAACAACTGATCTCAGGTGAGCTCTGTGTGTTCCCAAGAATGGATTTGAAAATAACAGGGCTGCCGGGATGTTGTCACGAGCACGCCACCACATGTCTTCAGGATATGGAGTCTGGCTGGAAAATGAGATTCCAGTGAGCTCAGAGTTCCTGACGAGTGAGTAAGAACAAACTGTCTGACAAGTGACAGAGGCTCCTGTTTACATAATGAGCCAGAGAGGGAAACCAACACGGACGTGTTTGCTGCACGTAAACACTGCTGCCTGAGTGACATCCCAGTGACAGAGCGGTTATTGTACTGACACATGTCATCTTCTTCTTCATGTTCGGTTCAATTCCTTGATAAAAGTTTAGTTTGGACACCATTGTATCACAGAAATAATCTCCTTCCTAAAAGGTGAAAATAAATGTGGCGGCAGTGGTGGCTTAGCGGTTAAGGAAGAGGTCCTAGGTCATGGAGGTTGAAGGTTTGAATCCTCCAGAGGGGTTTATAAAGTTCTACAATCTATCTATCTTTGCTAACATCCATCTGATGCAATGAACAAACATACACCAAAAAACACACATTTGCTGCTGAAATAGTAAATTACCACAGTAGCAATTGAAAGAAAGGATTTATGATTAGTTTAACACATATCTTAATTGAAAATATTTCAATAATAATACATATTTTCAATAATAGAGTGACCCCAAAACATTTCAACGGTAGTATTTGTCATTACAGTGTTATATTTAAGTACCAAAAGCATCTGTTTGTGTTGTAGCTTTTAAAAACAAGGATAATAAATGTCTTCAACAGTTGTTCCTTAAATCTTGGTGTACAGGACTAACCTTCCCTACTGCTCTACAAGTCCCTAGAGCTATAAACACTCAGAAGAGAGACAGTTAATTTTACATTGGAAATATAAACTGAAGACTACGAGGCGCCACCAGCTTCTAGATGGCAATAAAATAAGTAAAAGGTTTTCAATAGTTTATTGCCTATACGCCTCAATAAAAGCTACCTAAACGTTATTATTAAAATGTATTCATGTTGTAACAACGATATCGAAGGGATAAATTAACACCAAACTCTGTAGTTACCACTTCACGTTCTGTTTTTCCCACACAGCGTTGGCTTTACTCACTGTTTGTCTCACAGTGAAAGCTGTTACGATGCCTTCAATGACAGTCGGAAATGGTGAAATGCAAACGTAATCAACGAGTCATGAACATGTCCGCGATTGACTTGTTGAAAATTAGCAACATTTGAGCAATTAGGAGGACGGTGGTGTTTATTCAACAATTTAAAACAAAAATGAATAGGTTTTATTCGTTGAAAATACAAATATATTGTCTATATATTAGGCAAATTCTTGAAGATTTGCGAATTTAGCATAATTGGCTAATATGTGCTTCATTCCATGTTTTATTATTACGTCACTGCTCCATAATGCTGCTGCTTCCCTGCATTCCACAGCCTTTTATCAACAAAGTACTTTATTTTATTTTAAATACGACGTCATAATTTACCCACTAGTCTTTCGTGTATCGTATTGCGTTTAGAAAATGAAAACAAGAGAAGGGAAAATAAAAAAGTAATTATTTATAACAATTTAATGGAATGAATTAAATTAAATTGATTAAAAATGTGTTGTTTTGATTTAGGACCCATACGGTTTATATAAAACCTTCCTTCGTCGCTGAGGAATACTGGCCATTTCAGTTCCGGCTTTGAAACCTTTCATGCACGGACTTCAGCCACGTCCCTGAAGGCATCACCCTGCTTGGCGTAGCGGTGTTCACGGAGCTCCCGGGAGAGACTGTGCAGAGGGAATGAGGTGAAAAGGATTGGAGAGCGGATCATGGCGGCGCCTGACGGGCGGGACACCCTACCTGAGCACTGGTCCTACGGTGTGTGCGGGGACGGGAGGGTCTTCTTCATCAAGTAAGTGCCATAATGAGCGCGTCACGGCACCGCGTTCTGTCGCTCCGGCGGCAGTTGTTTCCTTCCCGGTGGTGTAACAGGTGTTTATCTCCGCTCCCTCCCTCTCCTCTCTCCCCGTCTGTCTCCCACTCTCTCTTCTCTCTCTCCCTGTCCGAACAACAGCGATGAGACCCGGAGCACTACCTGGCTTCATCCCCGCTCCGGTGAACCGGTCAACTCCGGACACATGATCCGCTCAGGTAGTCAAAGACTCCGGGTTCTACCCGGCAGTTGGATTCCTTCCTCCTTCCCGCCTTTCATTTTTCCCTTCTTGTTTACTTTGGCTTGTTTGGATTTTTGTGTGTGTTTTCCTTCTGTACAAAATGTCTTTACCTCTGCGGCCCGGCCGGAGGTGAAGGCTTCGAACTTGGAAGAGTGACGGTTAATCGTGTGCTGTGTTTATTTTTCATTTTTATTCCAGATCTGCCTTTAGGATGGGAGGAAGGATTCTCGGAGGAAGGCGCCAGTTACTTCATAAAGTAAGTAAATCATCTGCGATTTCCATGCAAGTGAGCGTGCGGCTTATTATGACTCCTGCCTCTAATTCCCTGCTGGAAGCAGCTCTAATCATCCCGGGACAGATTGGTCTCCTGGCTGAGGCCAACCTGCTGACCCTGGGATGACCTATCTGGGTTACACCTTCATAGGAACCTCCAGATCACGGTGTTCTTTGCTCTTTACTGGCAACAGTTAACTCACAATAATAGGCTGGTGAAATTAAATCCAGACTTGGTAGTTTGGCTTCTCCTAAACCAAAGAGGAAAACAACATTTTTTCCCACATTTCCAGTTGGCCACATCATCCTCTTGTGTGCAGTAGTTGAAGTGGGAACAGAACTGATCTAAACTTGGTCTAAAACCGTGCTTCTCAAAGTGTGGGGCGGGCCCCTTCCTGGGGAGGCGCGGAGCGATTTGCCACATTGGTGTTTTTGCTGATTTGTCTGTTCTGTAGTGTAGTGTGGTTCTCAACCATTGGGCCGGGGACCGGTACCAGTCCCTGGGTGAATTGCTGCCGGGCCGCAGAGAAATAATGTTTCCTTTTGGCCCCATCTGTCTATTACTTCCACTTGATCCATACCCATATCAACAAAAGAACTGACCAATAGAATGGCTAGGATTCCATCATCTATAATGCAACTTTATTTGATTAGGAAATATTTTCTGAGTGAAGACAACAACAATAAACTCAAAATAATGCATTGATACAAGATTCTAACTTTTTATAATGGTCTGGTAGCGGAAAGTTATAGGTTGTGTGCACTTGAGAAATCCCTGTTGTGCACATGCATAGTTAATTCATAGGTAGGAAGATTTTATAGGTAGGTAATATTTCAGAACAGTGGAAATTAAATTTTATTAAGGGGTATTTATCTGCCGCAACTTAACGACCAGTCTGTGAAAATAGTCTGTGGTGCGAAAAAGGGTGGGGAACACTAGTGTAGCAGTTAGTGCATCTGCCTCCAAAACAGAGAGACCAGAGTCCTGGGTTCAATTCCCAGAGAGACCACAAATTTGGCTCTTGTCTGGAGCAGCCAGTTAAAACAACTTCTGCTGTGAAGATGGTTTCCTAAATTGTGGAACTTTCCTATTTCCTTTCTATGTATTTACATTAATTGACAATGTGAGTGGCTCAAACTAAGGCTCTTGTTCTACTGGTTGGAACATAATTCTAATAGTATGTGAGGGAATCTGAGTTCTGCTAGGATTAGATTACGTACTTAGTTGATTCACACACTTATTATATATACAGGACAACACTACTGTCGTTTGTCCTGTGTGTGTGGCTGAATCATAAAATGTGGAATGCAGGTGAATGTAGTTCATTAGGTTCCCAAGGTGTCAACAGAATCAGTCTGCATTCCTTCAGTCTGTACAGTATGTATTTATACTACCTTATAAACAAGCTCAGATGAGATAAGTTTGACATATCTGAGATATTAATGTTCTTTGAGGAAAAAAGCTGGTAGATGAATCACCGTATTTTACTGAGATGCATTCACTGGCCTGTTCTCTGCTTTCGAGCGAATTGAAAAAATGTGTTTCACTCCAGCACAGCCTTTATGCTGTAGATGAAATACATACAGAACAAGCTGACGGTGCTGGTGACGTGAAGCAGATAATGAATCACACATGGAAATAAAGACCAGAAAAGGAAATCAGTGGAAATAAATTCTAAAACCTCCTTTTTCTCCACTCCTCTTCCATTAGATACTGTAGTTATTAGTTTCTAAACGGAAATCAACTCTAAAAGAGTGAAATTCAGTCACTCAGATTCACAGTTTATTTTCCCTTATTCACATTAAATTGTGGTGGTTCTCAGGAATCTCCTTCACTTTGGACCAAAGGCGATGTCTCTGTCCTTGGTGTTAAACTCAAGGGTTCTCCTCCTGGGCAAGTTCGAATCCCGCTTAGGGCGGTTGACGTCCTGTGGGCTCACCACATGCGGGAAGGTACTGCACTGTGCAATGTGATTTGGGTGGCAGTTGTGGAGACTGCTGACCCAGTAATGGATAAGTGGATGAAAATGGATGGGTTCTCAGGGACAGTAGCCTCCACTTGACAACAGAAATGTTTTTAGGTCCTGAGGACCACTGTAGGCGTTGCTGCCACCTAGTGACTGTGTGTAATAGTTCGGTACACTGTACGTCCAGCCTGCCATATTCCAATTAAAGCCTCTTATAGCCCAAACAACACCTCATCACGCCCACCAAGGGGCCCCGCCCCACTCTTTGAGAACTACTTTAATAAAATAATATATTACATAGTTACATAGTTGATATAGTTCTCATTTTGATGGATTCAAACATCCATGTCTTTCCGTTGTAGACCATATATGCGTCTGTATTTTAATCTGCGTAGGTTTTATTTTTTTTTCCAGAAACGCTGTGGTGGTCAGTGATTTCTGTGGCTGATGAATATTCATCAGGTCTTTCTTTAAGTCTATGGGAGATGAAAAATTCACTTTTTTTTTCTGTCGGTTTACTCTTCATATGCATCAGTTTCCCAGGCTGCAGCTGTGGTTATCTGTTCATCCCCAGTTTGTGAGGTTCACCTGTTTTATGGCCGTTCACTGCTGAGCTGTTGTGTTGGCAGAGATGTGAGTGTCATTGATGATAAGAGAGAATCGCGAGCACTTCTGCTGCTGCTGGCAGAACAGGCTGTAAGTGGCAACTGTGTCCTTCATTTCCAGGTAGGAACTGGTTCAGGTTTGGAGCTGGATTCATCTCCATTCACTTTCTTCTTGTGATAGGTTTTTCACCATGTTATTTACTGTTTAACTGTGAACTAGTGGTTGGTGACTCAGAGATCGGAACTCACACACACACACGCACACCTTTGTCTGAGTCACCTGTTGTGTGTCTGGTGTGACTCAAACACAGATGGTGTGTATACTGTATGTGTGCAATGTCAGATTTTTGTCTTCCTTTTGCTACATTTAGAAGAGTGGGATAGACATTGTTTACTATGAATGGCAATTAATTAATCAGATATTTACAGTAAGTGCTATTTATATAGAAATCAGTTGTTGCACTAAAGACATTCAATCTGCAATACTAGGATTTCTCATAGTCCTTCACTTGTGAATCAGTGAATCAGACAGTGAGATTATTGAGTAAATAAATAGAAGTTCCAAGGCTAAAATAAACAGCTGAGATGGAAACTTTAATATTAAAACCGTTTAAAGTAACTATATTTCAATGTTCTTCATTGAAATATTGTAAAACAGTTGCTCTCAACTGTTGGGTCCCGACCCAAAAGTGGGTTGCGGACCCATTCTGAATGGGTCACAAACAGTATGTCCAAAATCAAAATATTGTGAAGCAGCTGATGAGCATGTGTTTTATTTTAGAAATTCTCTTATTTTGAAACGCACACTCTGCCGAATAAAACGAGTATGTTAAAAGAAGTGATTTTTCAAATTCACAAAATTAAATGCTTGGTTTGAATTCTATGAAAGTGGAAAATGTGAGAGTGAGACAAGTTGAGAACCACTGTTGTAAAATATTGTGCATAACAGGAAATTGTTTAATCTAAGCCATTATTGAAACACAAAAAGTACTTTTTATTACACAGATAAGGAAATTACTTCTGACTGCCCACGGGAAGATGACACAAAAAGCTAAACTTGTTTTACTAATCTAAAACAATAGTTTATCTTAATCTAATTAAAATGTAATTACAGCACATGTGTTTCCTTTATTTTTCATGGCATGATTTCCACTGTAGATTCTCTCTAAAGGCAAAACTGAACAAATGAACACATGTAGAATTATGTACTTACCAAAAAGTGTGAAATAACTCTTTTTGCTTAAGCTTCAGGACTGAAGAGAACCATTTCAGGTGACCACCGCTTAAATAAAAATGCAAAGAATGTGCAAAAACGTCATCAGAGCAAAGGGTGGTTGCCTTGAAGATAAAAGAATATAAGACAGGGTAGAATATAAGGAATAGACAGAAGACAAGAGGCAGAGCTGGAGGTGGAGGAGTTAAAGATGAGGTTCTCTTTAGGAGAGACAAGGATGGACAGGATCAGGAATGAGGTGATTAATGGGACAACACAGACAGGAAGGTTTGGAGAGAAAGCTAGAAAAGACAGATTGAGATGGTTTGGACATGTTCAGAGGAGGGACAGTGGATACATTGGTAGAGGAATGATCCTAGAGATGGAGCTACCAGGTAGCAGACAAAGAGGAGACTGATGGATGCAGTGAGGACGGACATGGAGGTAGTTGGAGTTAGAATTGAAGATACAGAGGACAGGGGGAGATGGAAATTGTTGACTCACTGTGGCGACTAAAATAAAGGGACAAGCCAAAAGGAAAAGAAGAAGAAGAATAAGACAGTTTTTTTCTTAAGTATAAACTCCACATGTGTTCATTTATAGTTGTCTATTTACAATGTAAATAGACATGAAAAAAACACATTGAATGATTAAGTTTGTCCAAATATTTTCCTCCACAGCATGTATAATCTATGTATTCACAGCATCATTCATCAGTGACTCCAATTCTAAAAGTGTGTCTGGTTTTTTATTCACAAAGCAGACACATTTTCCAAAGTAAAAACAGATTTTAAAACGAAACTGAATCAAATCGATGAGTGAACCCAAGTGTCGAATAGTTCTCTAGTGCATTAGTCATTGTGTTTATGACACGTTTGCCCCAGGTTTTGTCTTAGCTTCTGGTTCTGAGCTGTCTGTTTATCGTCTACGTCCTTCTTCAAACTTTAATCAGCGTATGAATGGTATTTTCTTTAAACAAAAACAACAAGGTGAAGTCGTAACAACCTTGAAATCCAATATCCTATTCACATCTGAGGGGGGCTATTCATCCAGAGGCGTGTTTATATAAGCCTTCCCCAGGGCTGCAGTAGTCTCTATGCTCTCTGCTGTCTTCCATCCCAAAAATGTTTTTCATCTTTAATGGCCTGATGAAAAATAAGCACAGTTTCCACTTTGTTGGGGTTTCTCATCACTAGGACTCACTCAGAGTTCTTCTGCAAACAGACAGGAAATAAGTTCAGTTTAAAATTTCATTGCCTCAGTGTTTGTGGAACAGAGGGTTGGACTGTGTTGTCATTTTGTAGAAAAAAAACTTCAAGTAGCTCAGCAGTTGTTAAACTAACTCCCAGACTTGACGGCCTATACCTGGAGTGGCCGAAGCTTTCAACGGCACCAATGTAAAAAAAAAAAGAAAAACTCCAAGGATGACAACAACATGATTGTTGTGCAGCGATACAACCTTACGATCACCTCCTGACTTCCTCACGATCAATCTTGTGAAAGTCAAACATGTTTGCCGATTTGCTGACAACAGAGTGATACGAGAGATACGAGAAGATACAGTAGATATGAAAGAAAAAATGACAACATCACAGACTGTCAATGACGCAAACCAGACTGATTACATTTACCAAGACCTTTTCTTGTCCATGCAGGTTGTTGTCGTCACTTTTTTTTTCCTTCTCAGAATGGCATCAAATGTCTTGGAAATTCGTTTTTGTGGACTGAGCATTATTGTCATTATGTTGCAGAGAGAAAATGTGAGCATCCATGCATCTCATACGAACCTGCTTCCTCATCTTTATTTACATTACATTACATCCGTGGTCTCAAACTTGTGGCTCGTGGTCCATTTGTGGCCAGTCGAGCGATATTTTGTGGCCCCCACCTTGATGTGAAAGTTGAATGTTGGGAAAGAAAGCAAACTCCTTGTCATTATGACATGTGATTCACACCACTGCACAAAACGAAATGTGACCTCTGACTTAAACCCATCACCCAAGTGAACCCTAAACCTAACTTGGCAGGAGGGGGATTCGAACCGGGGGCCTTGCCTCCACAAGATTTGTTGGATGCACTCAGTGGTAGACACTACTGTGGATGAATGTGAGTATTACAAGACTCTTCTGAAGTGTTGAACTACAGCGGGAAACAGATTTTTTTATTTCATGTTCACCTTTTCTCACTGTTCTCTTCTTCTATATTGAACATTAACTGCAATGCGACGCTTTGGCAAAATGGTATTACATTAAACAAAGGCCTTCACTCTGGTCCAGGGACAATGTCTCTGTCTTTGGTGTCAAACTCTAGGGTTCACCTCCTGGGCAAGTTTGAATCCCTTTAGGGGGATGCTTTCTTCTAGTGGGCTCACCACCTGCAGGAAGGTACGGTGTGGTTCAATGTGTTGTGGGTGCTAGTTATAAAGACTGCTGCCCCCTTGACAAGATAACGGGGAAGTGGATGAAAATGGATGGTTGGCAGCTGCTTTTTAACAGGCAGTTCTGGCTACAGTAGTCAGACGTGTTGTGTATGATTGTACGATGTGAGCAGTCCAATCAGACCCGACCATCAGTCGTGAGCTGAGTGTGGCTGCCCCCTATTGTAAAGAATGGCACAGTGTCTGTAAACGAGTCCAAATTTAATTGAATTCATGCTACATTCGAGGGCCATCACCCACATTATCATTTCACCGAAGGGCCACGTCAGCTTTCAGTGTTCAGTACAAAAGAAAAATGTAATAAAAGAAAAAACAGTTTCCCATAGATTCTGTGTAGTACAACACTGAACCAGAAGGAGACTGTGGATTTGGGTTTTGAGAACTATAGGATTTACCATAAATGGAAAGAACAGATCTATAAAAGATTATTATAAATCCAACTTTCACATCAAGGTGGGGGCCGCAAAATATCATTACATGGACCGCAAATGGCCCACGGGCCTCAAGTTTGAAAACCCTTGGTTTAGAGCAACAGCTGTGCTGTCAGGCTAGATGGAGGCAGAATGTAAGGTACCGTTGCACATTCTGAAACAGATTTTTTTTTTCCAACATCTCTCACTGCTGTTGCTGTCTTGCCTCTCTGCGCCCCTGAGGTATTTGTTTAGTTTGTTTGACAAGTTTTTCACTGTAGTGGGCTTTAGCCACTCACACATACCATGACTGTAGAGATATAAAGAAAATTGTTGTAACTGCCTCACTCATAGTGCTTCTATCTCACACACACACACAGCCCTGTCTCTGTAAGGGGCCCACAGATGGATTTTCCTCCTCCTGGTGTTTCAGCCACTCCCAGTAGGGGGCTCCTCATACAGGGGGAAAGGCCACTGAGCTAATCAGATCCAAAGAGGGATAAGCCTCCAGCAGGAGCTTTCACAGAGAAACACATTTGACTCATGTCTGCGCAGAAATGGTTTATTGTCAGGTCAAAATACTCTTTTTTTTTTACACATTTAACTCTTTAGAACTGGTTTCTTTCTTGACTGAATCAGTGTTTTTTTCACTTGACTTTCATTGTGAAGAAGGGAAATCTGTGTTTTACCTGATTTTACTTATGTTGACAACTGTGTCTCCAGTTTAGCTGCAAACATAACAGACTGCTGTGAAGCATTTGTACTTTTCTACTTTACTATGAACATTGTTTGTGTCTGAGATGATGTCTGTACAGCAGGTTAATTGGATTTCCGTTTCTCTTCCATGAAAGCGAAACAACAAAGCGCAACAAATGTAGAAAATATTATATTTGTACCACAGCATTCAGAGTAAATGCTTCTGTTTTCTCCTCTTCAGCCTTTCTTCTTCTTCTTTTTCTTGAGTTGTGCAGCAATACCTCGCCTCCCAATTTCCTGACGATTCTTCTCTTTTTCCAATTCGTCTTGTCCATTTTTTTCAAGGGTTTGCCACAGCGAATCAACAGTTTCCATCTCACCCTGTTCTCTACCTCCATGTCCTTCTTCAGTGCTTCCATCAATCTCCTCTTTGTCTCCTACCTGGTAGCTCCATCTCTAGGATCATTCTTCTACCAATGTATCCACTGTCCCTCCTCTGAACATGTCCAAACCATCTCAATCTGTCTTCTCTAGCTTCTTCTCCAAATCTGTGTTGTCCCTCTCATAACTGACTAACTCCTGATCCTGTCCATCCTTGTCTCTCCTGTAGAGAATCTCAGCATCTTTAACTCCTCCACCTCCAGCTCTGCATCCTGTCTTCTACGTATTCCTAATGTCTCCAATCCATCAATCACGTCTGGTCCCACAACTGTCCCGTAAACCAGTGTTCCCCAAACTTTTTTGTGATGTTTAAATTTCTTGTACTATTTTTATGGCATGGGCGTTAAGTTGTGGCAGATAAATACCCCTTAATAAAATGAAATTTCCCAGTGTTCTGAAATATTTTCCTACCTATAAAATCTTCCTACCCGAATTAACTGTGAATGGGCACAACAAGGGTTTCCCAAGTGCACACAGTCTATAACTTTCTGCTACCAGACCGGTATAAGAAGTTAGCACTTTGAGATCCCAGGGATGGAAAGTGCATTATAAATAAAATGTACTATTATTATTATTATTATTATTATTATAATTCACCCACGGACCGGTACTGGTCCCTGGCCCTCCTCTTCACCCTCCCGTCTGCAGAAGATTGGTTAATAAAGAAGTCATCATTCCAACAGAAAGTTGTGGGTTTGATTCCACACTGTAAATCTGATGTTGATAAGTCGACTCTGATTTTAATTTGCTGCAGCAGCTTCAACCGTGGAGTTGTGAATATGAGCTGAACTGGAGGACATAATAGGTTTTAAATGATGGCACTGATTGTTGGGAATAAATACTTCTAAAAATATGCCACAGACGCTTAGCCTCCCCATTACGTAAAATGTGCTCTCCAGTTTATGGAGACAATAACCTTCACTGATGACTGGTATTTTAGCCACAGTTAAAACATAAATGATCCTGCGTTTCTCTCAGTTGTACGGCCTGCACCAAAGAGGGCAGAACACTGCGATACTGATTCTGCAGAGCTGTGAGAGCTCTGACTGCAGACATAATGAAGCTGCAACAAAGCAGCTTTACATTATTTAGATTAAATTCACATTATTGTGCTCGGTCTAGCTGGACAGGTTTGTAACAATGGGATTGCATCTGTTGGTTTTAGAAATAACTGTGTTCAACTGAGTCATAGTCACCTCACCACTGAAGCTGTGAGAAACAGTGTGATGAGAGAAAAAAGAGAAAAAATACTTTATTATTATAAGGACAGGCTCCATTACACACATTTCCATGTAAACTGCACCCTGGAGTTTCTGCTGATAACATTACCAGTCAGATACCTATTTCTCTCCTATCTTTAGTTCTTAACAACACATACTTTGAGTGTGTGTTTTCTTTATATAGATAATAAAAAAGTTCCAACTTTATCAGTTAATTAAATGCATATATCTGTATGGCACAGTGTGATTCAATTGTTACAGTATATGTATCAGAACCAGGTGTAGCAATGGGTGGACCCATCCAATGAGAGGGCTGATGTTCATTATCAAACTTAGGCTATAATACTTAATATAATGCTTTTTTGGGGCCAGCCCATTTTATAGGTTCTGGCTACGCCTCTGTCCTGACCCTTTCCCCAGGTTGTTAGCCCTATGGACGGTGCCAGTGACCCTGACCAAGATTGGATTATGGCGTGAAGGTTCACACCAATGATGAACCATTGAATCTGGGCCACAGCGCCACATCTTGACAAATTACGTTTTAAAGTTATTAAGCTAACTCCAAATATTGACATATTTTAAAGCAGAAATGAGCAAACTAAGGCCCGGGGGTTGGTCGCGGCCCATTGAACTTTTTATTCCCGTAAGGTTTAGTTCCAGGAAGGGTACCTTACCATTATCAAATGATTCTTGAAAATGTCCTCCCAATCTGTCACACCCACCTGTCATGTCCCACAAGTGGGACTCGCCTCAGATTTTCAGAAGCACTGTATCAATAGCATGTATTGTTTATCTGCAGCTCCACAAAAACATAAATACATTTGAGCAGTAGACATAGACTGTCACTAATCTTTTAGGTTTTGTTGACATGACTGAAGCATACATGTTAAGGGACTTGTTGTGACTTGTTGACTTGTGCATTTACATACATAGTAGTTTGTGCTACGTATATATATATATATATATATATATTAATATTTTTGGATCAGTTTTGATCGAACTGAACATCAATCGTTTAATATATATTTTTTTTATCTTTCCTGAATCGAATCGTAGCCTGGGAATCGAGATACGAATCGGATGGTTATGTGAGTGAATCGTCACTTACATAACCCCCAATATATATATGTGTATATATGTATATATATATACACACTGTATATATGTATGTATATATTATATATACGTATGTATATATACTGTATATATATGTGTGTGTACGTCAGATAAGGTCAGGTTGAACTGCAGTGAAAACACCTGAATGGATGCTTCCTCATACAGAAAGGATATTTTCTAGAGGATATGTTTTCCAATTTTTTTTTAGAAATTCTGACCTTATAAAAAAAATCTGATGACACACTTTACACGTGTTAGAACACAGGGTTGGGTTGTTCACACTGTCTGACATCTCTTTGTCCTCAACTGAAAACAAAAGTCTTTGTTTTGCAGTGGAGCCACCGCAGAACCAAAGTACTGACAGTTCCACAGTAGACAAATAAATGCTGGAAGAAAAAGCTTTGTTCTCCATCTGTTTTTTTTCTTCTATTGTTTTCCTCAAGTATTGGAAACAGCAGGGAAAGTTGTAGGCTGTGTATCGTCAGCATACATTTTAAGCTGTGGATTTACGTGATATTTTAATTTGGTTTCCTCTTCTTCCACTTCTTACATTTACATCAGACACCTGCTCTGCTACAGAAGAGCCTGTTCAGCAACTTCAGGAAGTGCTGCTTTCTAAAATTTATTCTAACTGACTCCAGCCTTTTTTGTCAGTCATTTAACTCTCCTTAGTTTTGAAGGTGAATGAGTAACTCCCTGAGGTGTGAGATGGGTAAATCATTCTTACGCTCGCTTCACATTTGTTCCCATAAACATCAGACTACTAGAGCTTGTTCTTTTGGACATCCTTGCAGCCTCAATATCTGTTTCTACTCTGGAAAATGTGCGTAATTGTTTGGAAGTGAAATGCGATTTTTTTTTTCCCCTTTTGACAACTGAAATCTTCACATCAGCTGCATGATAAAAGTGAGATTGGTGATGTTCAAAAATGTGGGAATCGCTACCTGTACCGTCTCTAGAGTGATCACCACCTGCTTTGAGCGGTTTGGATTTTCTTTTTTATTCTCCGCTCTCAAAAACAAATGGAGCGGATAATTAAAAGCAGTAAACACCAATAAAGTACTTTCTTAATGAACATCGTCTCTGAAGAGCTGTGAGTTGACGTGACAATAACATTAACTCTGCTTGTTTCTTGAGTGACTTATTTGCTTTTTGTGTCTTCTCTTATTTGCCCTGTGGAAATTATGGACCTTGAGAGAAAAGATAATTTAACTCTAAATAACAGTTAAAAAGTAATACAAGTAAAGCTAACCGTTATTTAATTTGACTTCCTAGTCCCCAAACCCAAAGCTGGGATAGTAGACAAATCTAGTCTTACAGAGAATGTTCACTACACCAGTGGTCCCCAACCACTGGGCCAGGGACCGGTGCCAATCCGAGGGTGAATTGGTGCCGGGCCACAGAGAAATAATGTTTTCTTTTGGCCCCATCTGTCTATTACTTCCACTTGATCCATACCCATATCAACAGAAGAACTGACCAATAGAATGGCTAGGATTATATCATCAATAATGCAACTATATTTTATTAGGAAATATTTTCTCAGTGAAGACAACAACAATAAACTCAAAATGACGCTTGGTGCTGGGCTGCAGAGAAATAATGTTTCCTTTTAGCCCCATCTGGCTATTACGTCCACTTGATCCATACCCATATCAACAAAAGAACTGACCAATAGAATGGCTAGGATTACATCATCAATAATGCAACTATATTTTATTAGGAAATATTTTCTCAGTGAAGACAACAACAATAAACTCAAAATGACGCAGAGTCATTGATACAAGATTCTAACTTTTTATACCGGTCTGGTAACAGCAAGTTATAGGATGTGTGAACTTGAGAGACACTTAATTCGGGTAGGAAGATTTTATAGAATACTAGAAATTTAATTGTGTTCTGTGTAAATAGTACAAGACATTTAACCGGTCTGTGTCGCAAAAAAGGTTGGGGAACAATGCTATATACAAGACTTCAGCTAATGTCCTGTACTCACACCTTAGACTTAGTGATGAATTGATGATGAATGGAAAGTTATTTCTGCTATTGCCTGGGAAAACTACGTCACCTTTCTTTTCTCTGCCAACTTAAATCCCAATAGATAAACACTGTCAGAATGATGGCTGTTGAATGGAGTGAATGTTTGTCATTATTTTGCAGTGTTTACCAGGTGTGCCTCCTAGTGGAGGGCTTGTTTGAGTGTTGAGTGTGTTTGTCGATGGGATAATGAGTTTGCAATGCAGCGAGCGTAACAGCTGGTGAGGCTTCACCTCTGCTAAGCTCCAAAACAACTCTAACATTACAACAAGACTGCATGTCATTGTTTAACTTTGTCTGTCAGCAGTGTGTGTAACGCATGAATGTCCTACATATTAATCCTCTGAAGGCATGTTGCCACTGGTACTGCTTTAATATAAAGCAAAGGCTTTTAAACTCGTCTTTACTGCCATGCATAGAAAGCTTGACATTCATGACTCGTTATAAACTAAAATGGTTTAATGTCCGGTAGAAACTGGCTAGTTTATGTTGTCTATAAAAAAAATCCTACTTGTCGAATCTTAGGCTCTGGGTCAGGATAATGTATGTCAGGAATGTCATGATGACAGGAAAGATAATGGAAGCATAGGGCTGTTCAGAAATCAGAACCCTTTGACCATTTATTGTCAGTGTTTGAAGAAGCGGAATGAGAGGCATAGACCCTTTAGAACAGTGTTCTTCAACCTTTTTGCGCCACGGAATTAAGAGTCTCGCAAATAAATACCCCTTGTTTAAAGTAAATTTCCAGATTTCTGAAATATTTTCATACCTAAAATCTTCCCACCTTCAAGGGTTTCCCAAGTGCACGCAGCCTATACTTTTTTGCATATTTCCTTATCAAATATAGTTACATAATTGATGATGGAATCCTAGCCATCGTTCAGTTCTTTTGTGTACACTTGTGTAAGTGTAAGTAACAGCCAGATGGGGCCAAAAGGAAACATTATTTCTCTGCGGCCCAGGACCAATTCGCTTACAGATTGGTACCGGTTGGTGGTTGGGCACCACTGCTTTAGAACACCTTCCTGCAAACGGTTGGTGAAGAACTCTCACTTATGTAAATTATGTAAAACTGGCCTTTGCGAAACAGAGGTACGTAACAATCCTACAAATGAAACTGTTGCATTAAGTTTTAGTTCAATGCAACAGGAGAATGTCGACAGTGGTGGCCTAGTGGTTAGGAGCATGACTTGGACTTGGGTGCGCAAGGCTTCAGGTTCAATTCCACAAGTTGCCAAGTGCAGTGGGAAAGCTTGGTGAGGTTTCTTTATGTATCTTTGTCTCTGGATGACCTTTTAAGTCTTCATACTTGATTAGTCTCAGTGTAGTTTTTCTACTCTTTCACATTGATTCTGATAAAACTTTTGATGAACTACTTGGTATTTCACCCAGTTTTTCCTTCCTCAGCCAAGTGCCATCATTTCGACCACGAACCGTTGCAGACTCACCCAGTCTTGTTAGCAGACTCAGAGCTTAAACAACAGTTTTGTCTTGTTTTTTAGAACACTCTTTTCATTCTAAGTCTTTTCTCCATTCTCTGATTTGTGTTTCTGCTGCTACCATCTCTCTCCTTTATGGCGCTCTGCAAATAGCACTCATGTAACACATTTGTAGACAAGTCACATGAGCGATGGGCAAGGGACAGGTTAGCAGGCGGTCTGTAAAGGAAGCGTAGCTGTAAACACATCAACATGTTCTCTAGGGCAGCTGGCTCTGACCACCGGGACTTAATTACAATGATGAAAAATGTGTTTTTACATTTCATCTGGGCTTTCTGCTCAATTTACCACGTGGCCTCCGTTTCACCCCTGCATACCACATAGTTGGATTAATTAAATGTACAAAGACGCAGCATGGAGAAGCCGCAGTGTTTGGTGTTTGTTTACAGAGAGTGTGGAAGATGACAATGCTGATATGGTGACAAGAGAGAGATGGTTGTGTTGAATTCAGACCTTGATTCAGTGGCGCACTTCTTAGTGTAAATCTCTTTGTAGGACCTCAGTCATTTAGGTAATTTAATCCCAAAAATATTACCATTGAGGACAATTGGACATAGTAGGTTTCTTGCAGAAGTTTCAGCTCTCATCCAAGAGGATTTTTCTGTTCAGAATGTTTTGGATGAAAGTAGAAGCATCTTCAAGGTTAAGTTGGACAACTGGACATTCCAATTTTTGGAAAAACATTTCACCTCTCATCTAAGAGGCTTCTTCAGTTCTGTCTGTGGGAAGTAACACAAGTGTTTAAGGTCCCTCCTGTTGGGTGGACCTGGGGTTACCTGTGAAATGTGATACCAGTCGTTGGGTGGGTATTGATGGATCGTTACCGTCATTGTCGGAGTGGTTTTGGTCACATGCCTCTTTGAGTCGCGAAATCGGTTGTTGAGAGTCTAACCTTTTAGCTATTGTTCCCAAAAGTGGGTGAAAGGTTGTGTCTCAAACCACCACCTCTGTTGAGGGACAGTTTTTCCAGGTGGACAAAAATGGCTTTTTTTACGCCTCTCTCAAACCATCTGTCTTCCCTGGCCAAGATTTGAATGTCTTGGTCCTCAAAAGCGAGCTTTAAGTATAGGCGGACGGCTGAGTCCTGACTTGAGAAGTTAGCCCTGCTTTGTTGGGCCTTGCACCTATGTAGTAGCTGTATGGTCTCTACGATGTAGCAGTCATTGACACGTCTGTTTATGGATTCCTTGCCAAAATTAATTAGAACTTGATTAGTAAGTAAATTTGGCATTGTCAGTAAAAATGATTGATTCAATTAGTTGGAGGTGTACAGCTCCATCCTGGAGCTGATAAGTACGCTACGTTAACCTGACTGTTTATTTATTTAGAATCAAACACACTCAAAATACTACAAAATACCAAACAAAAATACTTGTCCTGGCATGTAAAAATAACAAATATGTCTATTGAAGAAAATGAAATTGTTGAGCCTACAAATGGAAACAACGCTGGAGCGCTCACTGGGTTTTTTTTTCAGAATTTCTTCACACAACAAACCCACACAACTCTACAGTCTCGCTCTTCTCTGCATGACTTTAGTGTGGAGAGCATAAGCAGAGCTTCAGCTGGGAAAGTGTGGGGCGTTCCATCTGTGTGGCACACCGAGCAAAGGAGGACGGACACAAAAGAGGGATTGAAATACACAAATACAAACAGTGAGCGAGAGAAACAACAAGATGGTTGATGCAAAGTTGTGGTCATTAAAGTCTGGCTGCCTGTGGGAGACAGAAGCTCCTCTGTTAGCGTTGGGAGGAGGCTGAGACTGCCAGGCCACCAAAACATTAACAATGTGGCTTGGAAATGCAGAAATCATTTGAGGAGCTCTGGTGAGGTAGGAGGCAAGTGGAAGAGGAGAATACAGAGTGGCACTTCAAGGTAGAAAGATCAGCAGCGTGAAACGTAAGACATGGATCTGGACAATAGCGAAAAGGTTCAAAACTGAACCAGGCGGACAACAAGTGGTTCTTAGATTTTAGTGAGAAAATTGTTCGATCTTTTGGAAATACCCTCGCCGTGATGGGCACCTGCTGCAGCCGTGACCCCTCTGGAGAACCTGGCCACGAGCTTGTGGCCATCAAACGTCACACAGTGTGGCCAAGGATGGCCAGGGTGGTCACTAACATAGAAGATCATGAGTTTTCAACATGGGATCTGACATCTGAACCCAGGTAATCTAACAGAACTGGGTTGGGTTTGACAGAAATGTATTAATTGTAGTCTCCATTTAGTTCAAGGGTAACCGTTTTTTTTTTTAAACTTAAAGTTACTACCAGGACTCTAGTAACATGAAGAGCTACTTGTTTGATACCGACTTCACTAACAATGTAGCAAAAATAATTTCTGGGAATGACACTAACAGCCAGGCACTTTCTTGCAAGTGAAACTGGTTGAAAAAGCACAGTATCAGTAGAATTTGAGAACCTCTCACGTGAGCTCTGATTTACTAGAAAGATGGTTTGAGAAGATTGTTGAAGACACAGGAGTCAAACTCAGGGCTGGGGGCCAAATCTGGCCGCAGTGTCATAATATTTGGCCCACAAGATCACATCAAATATTTTTCCTAGAGTTGGTCCACCGGTTTAAAGACCTTATATACTGGCAGGATTTGTAGATTTAGTGCATGGTCTTTGTTATAGCTCAGACATTTTGTTTTTTGTTGTAGTAATAAAACATTAAAAGGATCTTGAAGGCAATAAACACTGATGTGTTTATTTTTTTAAATTTCTGATTAGATTTCTCATATATTGATAATATTAAGCAGCTGTTCCGGATTCAATGTCTTACCAGAAAACAACATTTATTTAGGGACGGCACTTGAAGACAGGCAAGCTGTCTTCAAGTTGCTTGGGGCTGCGGCCACTAGGGGGCCCGGTCAAAATGTTATACGCTGCGGGCAGAGTAGGGGAGACTTTTACAGTCTATTTATTGATAAATTTTCAGTCTGGCCTGTGACTTCATGCCAGTTTTTAATTGTGGCCCACTGTGAAATTGAGTTTGACCCCCTTGGTTTTAGTGGTTATGTCTGAGAATAACAGTTTGTAAAATGTTTTTGGTACAATATAGAGCAAAATATTGGAGTGTTGTTTTTCAGCTTTATTGATTTGGAGAGACACATAAAAGTAGACAAGATTGGTCTTGTTTCGCTGGCTCCTGGCTCCAGAATGATGCGTGTACGTGTACCCAGAGTATAGCTATGTCTGGCTCAAAAACAAACATACAGTAAAACACACCAGCACTCGCAGGCAAGTGACAGATTTAGCTCAGCAATAGGTGCGTGACAGCATCAGTGACATTCTCACAACTTTCTTCAGTCTCCACCAGCTGCTCGCAATATTTATAAGGCTGCAGGACACAGGAGAGTGACGAATCAAAGATTGCAAGATGTCCTCCGGTGGTTTATTAAAATATAAACCTCCTTTTTTATGTCTACATTTATACATCCAGGCTGAACTGTCATCTGTTTGGCCAAAAAAACACAAAGTAAAGTATCTCCTGAGTTGCATTGGCCAAATCCATCCTTAAATCTGAATGTGGCCCAAGGAAAACCTTCAAACAGCAGAATAAAGTATGAATTAAACATGAGCGCTGCTGTTTGTGTTTATTACAGAGCTCAGCGTTGCACGTAAAAGGCACGGCTCGGTTCGGTCTGCCATCCTGATTATTGATTCATAGTGAACGTTTTATTTTGTTTTTAATCAAATATGAAATCTTTCTTTGATTAAATGTGTTCTAATGATCTCTGCCTCTTTGTCATTTGCATATAAAAAGGCAATTAGTAGAATCTTTCTCTTTAATGTTAATGCAGAGCAGGTTGGAGCTGATGGTGTTAGCAGTAGAGTCCTTACCTTTATTGTGGAGCAATGTTGAAATCACAAACAAAGATGTCAGAAATACGGCGTTCAAGTTTTTTTAATCAATCAATCCAAAACAAACCAAATAACAAAACAAATCCTTCAAAGTAAAAGCATACTGTATCACCAAGCCTGGGAGTGAGGGCTGTTCCCCTTAGTCAGCCATTTATTCAGGTTCCCATGAGCAATGGCTGACTGTCCCTAAACCACGGGTCTCAAATTTGTGTCCCTGAATATATATTGATATTTTATAGATTTGTTTTCCACATTTTATGCTAAATCCTGTAGTTCTTGGTCTAAGGTACTATCCAAAAACAACTCCAAACCACATATATTTCTTCTTTTTATTCAGAACACCTCGTCTTACAACCTCTAGTAATTAGACCACACAGCAATTTCCAACAGTGGTGCACACTTAAACCTAACGTTATACAACGTTCACACCCCGTAACGTAAGGAAACAAAACAGATCCCAGGAACAGTTGAGATGTTAGTGAAACATAATTGCAATGATAATACACAATTATTGAACTGAAGTTGGCAGGAACATTACTGCAGGGACCTGTTGAGTAGAAGCAAATCATTAAAATTTTTTTACAATTGAGTTATAGCACAGTAATAATAATAATACAGCAACTACTGCGGTGTGGTAGAACTGGGAATGAGTGGATTTAGTCCAAAGTTCTACTGAGAAATCTGTGGAAACCATAAACAACATAACAAACAAGAGCGGCAGGTTTGACCCGTGAGAAAGGCCAAATAGCAGCATCAATGTGGAGTCTTTCTCCAGGCTTATTATCTGTTAGTAAATGCATTTGGTTGGTTGCTGTGTTTAGATGAAACACTTAGAAAGCACAAGTTGGGCTGCAGAAGAAAAAGCTGCAGCTCGTTAATCATTGACATTTTTCTACAAAACTCTATTCACAATAACACAGTGAACAAGGCTGTTGTTTCATTGCCCTTAGCAGAGCAGTGTCTGGGGTTTTCATTACCTGCTGTACTGAATTATTATAATGTTCTGTATCTTTGGGGGCTGTAACTCTGTTGTATGCTTAGTTGAATTAAAGAATTATATTTTTATCTATTGAAAAAGAAGTAGAATATTATTATTCAACCACTCAGCCCCTTTAGTTGGAACTTAATGTGTTCCATAGAAATAAAAATGTGTTCAAATTGAGTAGTTATTTGGTTTTTATTATGCAGACCATGTTGTTGATGTCTGTCCACTGGAATCAGGTAATGCACTTGCTGGAAAGATAATGTTTCTGAGTCCTGTACACAGTGACATGGTGAAAATGTCAGACGTAATGACTTTTTGAATGATTCATTGCTGTCTTTCTCATTTTGTAGGGACTCGTGCCTTAAAAGCCATGAATCTTCTAGACCCAAGTCAATTGACAATTAATAAACATATATATTTAGGAAGCATTGGTACAGTACATGTAAATTATTGGATTATTACTGCGAACTGTGATTCCTGGTGGGAGTTTTTAACCTTTCAGTGGAACAGTAAACACTTGAACAACATTTACAGATGACTGAGTGAGAAAGAAGAAGAGGATTCTGAGTTGTTGCTAAAATATTTAACACTCAGAGGCCAATATTACATCACTGGTTCTCACAGATATGTGAAAGAGCGAAGCAGCCAGCACTTTCTCAAACAACTCCCAGAACCAATGATGTTGTAGTTAATGGCTCGGTTATTATTTATTCAAAGATGTACACATATGTTAAAGAAGTGATTGATCAATGACCACTGGTTCTACCATTGGTGGACATCCTACAAACTATGAAATAAAACTTAGGTGAAAGGAAAAAAATTGGAAAGTGGAATAGTGATGTAAAACAGTGATCCCGAACCTTATTTGGGCCACGGACCGGTTAAATGTCTCAGTCTATTTTCACAGACAAGCCATTAAGTTGTGGCAGATAAATAATCCTTAATAAAATGAAATTTCCGGTGTTCTGAAATATTTTCCTACCTATAAAATCTTCCTACCCGATTTTACTGTGCTCGGGCACAACAAGGATTTCTCAAGTGAACACGGGCTATAACTTTCTGCTGCTAGACCGGTGTAAAAGGTTAGACTTTTGTATAAATGACTCGTCATTTTGAGTTTATTGTTGTTGTCTTCACTGAGAAAATATTTCCTAATCAAATATAGTTTCATTATTAATGATGGAATCCTAGCCATTCTAGTGGTCAGTTCTCTGTTGATATGGGTATGGATCAAGTGGAAGTAATGGCCAGAAGAGGCCAAAAGGAAACATTATTTCTATGGCCTGGCACCAATTCACCCACGGACCGGTACTGGTCCCCGACCCAGTGGTTGGGGACCACTGATGTAAAAGAGAGAAGAGCTAGAAATACATGACACTTATCCTCGAAAGAGATGAAGAACACTTTCAGAACGATGATATTAAAGATGGGTCAAAAAAGTTTAATTATTGACCAACATCTCAATTTACCAGTCACAATATTATGAAAATGTCAGCAGTCAGCACAGAGATGACTGACTTCCACTGTGGCCTATGTGACATTTCCAAACAAAGAGCAGGTGATGACAGACAGATGAGAATTCCTCCACATTCCCTCAAATGGGAAAAGGCCTTTGTGGCTCAGAGGCACACAGATATACTCTTGACCTTTCTTCGTTCCTAAATCTCCGTCACTCGTCTCACAGTAGAACAATTATCGAGGCCTCTGTACAACAACCACCACCTGAAACAACAGAGAACAAACTGAAGCGTGTGTAAAAATAGAATCCCTGAGAGAAGCACGGTGCATTTTAATCAAGGGAAAAACACAATTCTGTCCTTAGTTTTGTCTCTCTTTGCTACACTTTGTCTTGCACTCATTAAACATTCATTAGTCTGCAGGCAACACCAGCATCTAGCTGTGGCTGACCCTCTCAGATGCATTGTTTGACACTCGAGCAGAAGCAATCAAGTGCAGCCTTGAATTTTCTTTTATGACATTGTCAATAAATAGGTTACAGTGAGCTCTCAATCTGCTGCTGGCAGAAACCGACGGACCGTTCACTGCTGGTGGCCTTTAAAAAGCGACTAAAGAAGGTCACTTTTAGGCAAGGACTTTTGGAACTCTTGTCATATGTCTATGTCATATTCACTGTCTGTAATTGCGAAAAAATAAAGTCGTCAATAAAGTAGAACACAGTTACCATACAGTCATACGTATGGTATGTAAAGTTATTATTTTTTATTAATATAAAAAATATATTAACATTTAAAAGTTCAATAAAACATTTTATCCAATCATAATACCGCTAGCTAGTGTTGTCATGTTCCATGAAATCTGCCAAAGCCTTCAGAATCATAAGTGAAGGCTCTACACAGCCGTTCAATTAACTTTGCTCAGACCAATCATCTTGCAAGATTGCGGCTTTAGAGCCTTCTAGCTGGCCCTGGGTAGAAGGCAACCTGTATGTGTCCCGTGATTGCATAAGATCTCCCGGGAGTCTGACAATGTTATCCTTTTTGAGTTTCCCCAACTTAAAACAGTCACCAAAACAGAACTGACTAATGTCACTGACTTTTTCTTATTCCTTCTTTTTATTTATTTATATCTCACCTTGATTTGTTTGTTTATCACCAGTGATGAATCACCAGAAAAAGACAATGTTTGTTTTGCAGTGGACAAAACAACAACCTTGTTATGTTTTCAAATAATTAACTTGTCTCATCATAGTTTGAGATGCCAGCAGCCAGTTCTTGTTGTGGACAACCTTAAATTGAAAAGGTCAGACTAATAAAGTGCAGGACAACAGCATTTCAGGCACAAATAAATCTAAATGGAGGAAACAAACTGTCTCCAGATGCTGTTTGCAGTTAATGTTGAAGAAACAGCCTTTTGACTGATGTACGATGCAGCCTTTCTTCCTCTGCCGTCTGATGTGCCACCAAACTAAAATGTCAGAAAAGGTACAGCTGATGGAAAAAGTACCGCCTGGTGATGATGAACAAAGACTCATTTGTGGCAAATGAACAACGTTTTTCTGACCAATCAAGTAAAAAATTGGATGATTAACTATGACACATCTGTGTGTTAATCACCGGGCTTTGTTGTTCTTTTGTCGTTCAGAGTCACAGTTTATTTATTTGTTTCATTCTGGTTTTGGTCACTCGTTTCCCATTTAGCCTGTGTATTGTAAGGTGTTAATTTCTCTTGTTATGATGATTAAACATCATCATCATTATGATGAGAAAACAGGAGGCAGAGCTGGAGGTGGAGCAGTTAAAGATGCTGAGATTCTCTTTAGGGGTGACTAGGATGGACAGGATCAGGAATGAGGAGATTAGAGGGACAACACAGACAGGAAGGTTTGGAGAAAAAGCTAGAGAAGACAGATTGAGATGGTTTGGACATGTTCAGAGGAGGGACAGTGGATACATTGGTGGAAGAATGATCCTAAAGATGGAACTATCAGGTATGAGACCAATAGGAGATTTATGGATGCATTGAGGGAGTACATGGAGGTAGTTGGAGTTACAGAGGACAGGATAAGATGGACAAAGTTGACTGGCTGTGGCAAAAAAAGAACAAGGAAAAACAGAAGATGATGATTTCAGCCCTGAGAACCAAATTAAATCGTCTCAGTCCACCCAACAGTGTAGGAACTGCTGAACCATCGTTCTAACCACAGTGTGAGTCTGTTTCGTTTTGTGAATGATGTTTTCAGCACATAAAGAATCCTGTGTTGCGTTGTGTTGTGTTGCTTTGTGTTGTGTTGTGCGTTGATCTGGATGAACATAATTTATATCTTCTGTTCTTCTACTCATCTGCCAGCGAGAGAGCTCAGCGTGATACCCGTTTATCTGCTGTATTTTCATTCCTACAAATACACAAGTTCCTACGCCTGCAGTGTCATTGATTGATTCATCATGTATATGGTGCTGATGATTTATTCTCTTTGTGTGCTGGCTTGTAGTAAAGATGAAATACTAACAATATGTCGTTCAGCTGTAATACAGCTTGGCCCTCCAAAAAAACCCAAACAAATGATGCTGTAGTATCAGGTAGGAGGAATTGTCTAAATCCTCAATCTATTCTTTTCTACTTTTCCAATTTTTCCATATCCTTTTCTACTCTAGCCCATACACTTCTTTCCTAATTGTAGTGTCATTCTGTGACTAAGGCAGAGGGATTTGAGCCGTCAAGACACGATAAAAGGAACAAGCTCAAAGGAGCTGTATAAATAGACGAGCAGCACCGTGTGAGAGTCTGCCTGTTTCAATATCTGCAGGGATTTTTTGATTCAGATCCTCCAGGCCTCAGCTTCTGTCTTAGACACTATCACAGGAGATTTTTTACATCATCCAAGCCATTAACGCCTTCCCCCAGACGACTGCCTCAAAGCATCCTATGTTTTTCACCGTAACACACGTACCTATCATTCTCAAACCATATATCTGAGTATATGGATGATTCATCATAGAGACACTGTGTTCAGATCAACTCTCTGCTCTCACTTCCTTCAAGTCAGTTTGAGTGCCATTAGAGTGCCTCTTCAAAACTCCCTTTGTGAAATGGTTAATAAGGACTCCTAAGATTCGAGATGATTGATTTAATTCACCTGCAACGTGCTGGAGCTAAAGACTCCTTGGGGAAAGCATGAGTGACAGATATGAGTGATGAAATAAAATCCAATTTTTTTTTTATATCTACAATGTCTGGCAGAATGTGAAAAAATGTTGGGTCAGCATATGAGTACTTACCTCATGATCCAGCAGAGGGGGCTGTCAGAGAAGCCTAAACAATTCCTTCTTGCACCATCAGAAACAGTAAAACGTTATACTCTATAATTCTGCTGTTAGCAAGCAACGTGTACAGTACACACTTACAGAAGATGCGACAAAGTAAATGAAAAGGGACGAAAAAGACAAACCCATAAGTTTAGGTTCCGATATGATCTCAACAGCAGAGTGGAGGAAGCTGAAATGGTCCTGATGGTGATGGATGGTGATTTTCAATCCTGATCATGTGATTCCCAGCCTGGTCTTGATGTCTGCTGACATCATAATAATTAAATTGCCATAAAGAGTCCACCCACTGTGTTGGGTGTAGGAACATAATGTCTGTGTACGGTTGTGAGAGTTCAGAATTCCTATGTAGAATTCTATAGGTGTTCATTTATAAACACAAAGAGCGACAGTGTAATGCAACTGTAATGCCCTTGAGTGTGTCCTGTAATTAAGGCCTGGGAAAGGTGTGCTGAAGTGAAACATGACAATCAAATACAACAAGGTGACAGTACCTTTCAATGTTCAGCAACTACATTTACATTTAAATTAAGAGTATCTCCAAAGAGATACAGAGGAGGATTAACATGGGCAACCATGTAGTTCCTCTGGAGATCCAACTCAGGACAGGTCTGCTGACCATTACATCATGGGAACACCAGTAAAACATGAAAATTCAATTGGTGTTTCATCAAAATGTATCCAAATTGTTTTAATAAATAATTGTTCATATGCTGCAGGCAATTTTTTTTGCAGTTTGTCTACATCTGGGGTCTCAAACTCGCGGCCCGTGGGCCATTTGTGGCCGGTGCAACGGTATTTTACGGCCCCCACCTTGATGTGCAAGTTGAATTTTGAATTATATTTTATAGATTTGTTCTCCACATTTTATGGTAAATCCTATAGTTCGCAAAACCCTGATCCACAGTCTCCTACTGGTTCAGTGTGGTATTACACTGAATGAAGGCTATGAGAAAAGGACTTTGCCATTTAGATCTTGATCTTGGTGTGTCTTTCTTCAATTCCTGCAATCGGAATTATATTTTGCTCAACTAAACCGGCTTAGGTTTTTTAATTGAATTAGCAATTTATTAGGTTAGTGTTTTGTTCTGGGAAGACAGTGGTCTAGTGGTCAAGGAAGTGGACATGGATCCTCAAGGTATCTTTGAATCCACCAGCTGCTGGGTTGCCACTGATATGCTCTGAGCAAAGCACCATCCTGACCCACATACAGTAGCTTCCAGTGGGCTCACTACTCACAGAAAGGTTCACAATTTGGTGGAGTAGGATTTGGGTGGTGGTCGTGACCCGCTTAATTCTCCTGTATTCAAATAAGTAATGCAACCCGAGAAACCACAGAAGAACTATAGTCAATTTCAGGTATATATTAAAACGATTTTCAAATCATATGCCCAGGTTCTACTATCTTTGGTTATTCCCTTATCTGTTATGTAAGTGTATTGCTGGTGGATTAAGTGAGATTAATTATAGCCACAGGGGAAACACTTTTTTGCTATTAAAAGCAGAGACACAATGTTGCCTTGTCTATGAGGGTGGCTATTTTACAGCTCATTGGAAAGTGTTTTGGTCTTCACTTTGGCCCAGAGGCAATGTCTCTGTCTTTGGTGTTAAACTCCAGCACCTCCTGGGTAAGTTCCAATCCCAGTTAGGGTGGTCGACTTGGTGGCCTTACCACCTGCAGCAGGGTACGTATTGGTGGAGTGTGATTTGGGTGGCAGTTGTGGAGACTGCTGTCCCTGTAACCGAAAAATTAAAAAGGATGTATGGACAGGTTCTCAGGGACTGTAGTTATTAACTATTAACCCCCGCCCTTGAAGACAGAAATGTTTCTCGGACCTAAAAACCTGATGATGTGTTTATTCTTACCCCTCAAAACCACTATAGGAGAGCCACCTAGTGACTGACATTAATGTGCAACGTGATTTGGGTGGCAGTTGTGGAGACTGTTGCCCCTGCATGCCAGTGAAAATGGATGGAAAGTGTTTCTACTAAATGTTAAAGCCAGAGGCTTGTGAAATGTGATCTCAATAGTCTGAGGAATTTTCACTTCTAAAGGCAACGTGATGCAAGATGTTGGTAAGAGTCAAAGCTTGTTGGAAAGTGCATCATGTAAACAATCAGATGCAAGGAGACACAACTGGTAATATTAGGGTTGGTGTTATTGGTCATTGATAACCTGATTACCGTAACGATTGTATGATTGTTATAGTATGTATTAGGGGAGTGCAAATTAATCATTTTGGATCGAACTGAATATTTTTTATGAATCGTTCCTGAATCAGATCGTTATGTGAGTGAATCATCACACCCCTGATATACACTATATATATATGTTAGGGGTGTGCAAATTAATCGTTTTGGATCGGTTTGGATCGAACTGATCTGAATCGGATCGAACTGGATCGTTTAATATTTTTTATGAATCGTTCCTGAATCGGATCGTAGACTGTGAATCAAGTTATGAATCGGATCGTTATGTGAGTGAATCGTCACACCCCTAATATGCCTTTGCCTTGTCGCTTCAGGCACTAATCCAGTACTAATTCCCTGGAATCACCTCCTACTTTACATTTTTACAATTATTCAAAAAAATTTTTTTAATCATCCATGTTTTTAGGTTTAATACATACGAAAAATGTTAATGACAACATCCGGGGGCAGCATTTCAAATCTCTCATTTCCTGTGCCAAGTCTGCCGTTATATCAGATTACATGTCTGGACTTTGACCTGAAGTTGTCACTATGCCAGCTTTGTGGCAGCTTTTTTTTGCCTGGGTGAAGCAGCATTGTCCTTGCAGGAGGGTCACAGCGCGCCACTGCTTAGTAGGGCACAGGAGTAGTCCACCTCTCTGGGGACTCAACATATCCCCGTTCAGCTGCACCTTAGGATAGGATTCACAAACGGACCAGGAAGTTCAAGGATGGCCAACAGTGAGCTACCGTGAGTACCCTGACGGAGACAAAAAAAAACCTTTGTCTGTGTCCATTTTTAGCCCTTCTTTCTATTAGTCTGTCCTCAGTCTCAGCTGTGCTCTGTTTTGGATTCCCTTAGTCATCAGGTGTTTTTGTTTCTCCAGATGGGACTTAGTAATGCAGGTGAGATGGCATGTAGTCACAGTTCTGTACCATGGATGATGAGTGGTCTTTAATAAGGGTCCTATTGGGACACATTGATTATAAGGTGTCGGAAGTGGTGGCCCAGTGGTTAAGTAAGCAGAACTGGGTCCGCAGGGTTTCAGGTTCGAATCCATCAGCTGCCAAGTTGCCACTGAGGTGCTCTGGACGTAGCACCGTCCCGACCCACATAACTTCTTGTGGGCTCACCACCCACAGGAAGGCTCACAATATGGTGCAATGTGATTTGTGTGGGACCAGCTTCCCATGCAACCCAGCAACGGACAAGCAGAAGAAGATGAATGAACTTTAACATGTTTTTTGGTATGGCTATGAACAGTTTCAGTAGTGACGTCAACCTTAGGAACACACTTATTTTTCCTGTGGGGCAGGGCAGAATATTTTATTGTAGATGAGAGTGAAGTGATAAACTACATTAAAATGATCCGGCAGTTCTGATAGAACTCTCACCTGAAGTTGCGATAATTTTTATTTTTTTTGCTGTAGTGATTGGTTTAGTTGTACTCTCCAGTGTTTTTGTCTTACACATTTCCTCTCCAGATGGATTTTGATATATTTGGATACATGTTTTCATGCCACACCTCAACAGTCTATCAGATTTGTGATCCTGATAAGATCAGTTCTCACCAAGGAGATTCAGCAAGGGAAATATTCAGATTTGATTTTGTTTTCACCACATTTATACACCTTTAGAAGTCAATATGTGAATCTGGGGAAATTTGAAACATTTTTTCCTGACCTCTGTTACACAAGTTTGTTTTGCTGTGTTAAGGCAACCGCAGTTGATTACAAGGATCATAAATTGAATTTAGAGTTCAAAGTCCAACTGTTGCTTGTAAAGATGATGTTCACACCCATGTCTGTAAGGGGGCGGGTGGTGTCTGAGGCGTCTTCAGCACAGAATGACGGGCAGTAGATCTGCCGGAAGATCTATCGCTCTTTCTCTCTCTCTCCCTATCTCTCCTTTCATTTCTCTATCTCCATCGCATCAGGCGGGAAAAAGAATGCGACTGCACCGTCTTCTGCTTCCTCCTCCTCTTGGCTCTCCTGTGGCTTCCCTCCCTCTTTCTTGCTTTTTCTCACCCTCTCTCTCTCTCTCCCCCTTCCTCTCTTTTTGTGAGAGTGTGATCAGTTGTTCACCACCGTGCTCTGCCGTTGTGTTGTGAGGCTGTGCAGCCAGTAGGGAGTCAGTGATTGCAGGAAAAGGCGCTCGTGCCAGTGCTGGTTTCCTCAGAGACCCAGTTTATAGTGTGGAGGGATGCGCAGTCCTTGGATTTTAACCTGCCGGCTTCAAGAAGAGGCAGAACGGGTTGCTATTTAACTTGGGAGATAAATTTCTGCTCACATCGTAGAGGTAGACCTTTGTACCTGGAACCGAGAGAGGAAAAGAAGAAAACTGAAATTGTTTTTTTTTAAGGAACCCCTGAGACAAATGGTCAAGAACTGAAGAAGAGATATGTATTTCACTTTGTTCAACTGGCAAATGTTACAACTCGGAGAAAACAACTAAAAAAACATCCCGACTCTTACCTGTATGAGAAGGCGTGAAACTGTCTCAGCCCTGGATTAAAGGAGTTACCTGTGATGTCAGACCTCACCTGAGGCGATCTTCTCAGACTCTGCTGAGCAGCTGTGGTTTCATTCGGGGGAGAGGGGGAGGTAGCTTGAGGAGCTGGCGTCATTTCAGGTGTGTAAACCACACCAGACTTGACTCACCTGACTTCATCATCCCCCCTCTCTCTCTCTGTCTCTCACTCTCTGTCTCTATGGGCTGGGTACCTTGACGCATTTCCTTGCCTACACTTCTCTGTAATCTCTGCTCTTCTCTTGGTTCTTGTCCATGGATCCGCTCAAGAGACATAAAAAGAGACATTGATTGATGTTACTTTTGGCGGTTGGAGTTCTCTTGCTCAGCACTAGAAACAGAAAGTCTGAAGAAACAGCGGTGATACTGTGTTCTAGAAGAGGAGCACCATGTGGAGTCAGTCTGGATACTGCAATCACATACCTCATGCTGGATATCCCTTCTACGATGCACCCTGCAGGTAATTTATCTCAACTTGTACCGGCACTCAGATTCTGTTTTGTCTTACAGATAGGGTGCGCTGTAACTTAAAGCATTGGCTCTGGTTTAGCTGTCATTATTTTTGACCTTGAAAAACACCCATTCTCACATTCCTGGGCTTGTTTTGTATTTGGATTAGTAAAAATAATTATTATAATTGTTTCTCAAGTTATTCTGATCCAGCTCATCTTCCTTATACCTCTCTTCTGTCTGTGGGGTTTAAGAATTTCCTGAAGCCGGAGCGTAAACAGACCTGTTTCTTTGGAATGTTGTAACTGAACCAGGAAACTGGTTTTACTTGTGCAGAAGAATGGTGGCAATGTTTGTAAGTATGGGATGGATGAGATCCCGTTGTTGGCCCTTTGGTTTTATCACAAAATTAACTCATCTTTTGCAAAGTGATATTATGCAAGATGGTTTTTACCATTTTATTCAGACTCCAACTCCCATGGCAGTAATGACATCATTACATTTATCAAAGCTTTCAAATGTGACCCACTCTCAGATTAACAACATCAATCCTCATTCCCTAAGGGGGGAGAACACACACTTACCTACACCTCCGTGCCTACTATAGACTGCAATAATATCTAATCTCTGCTGCCGCTGCTGCCTCTCAGGCTCCAGAAGACTGAATCACCCTGCCTGGCTACAGGCTGTCTGGCTTAGCATAATGAGGAGATATTTAAATAATTACACCTGCTGAAATTATAGGCAAGATATCTGGAGGCATCAGACCAGGGACCATGAGTTTCCTCCATGTGCTGAGGGGCTTCGGTGGCCGTGTTTTAGTTTTCACCAGCAGCAAGAGCTGTGAGATGTCAGCACCAGGGGAAAAAGAGAGGGATTTAGTTGACGAGTGAGTCATACCTCAGTCCACTGCGCTGGTCAGTGACCTGTCAGATCAGCCAGAGCAGTGAGAAAGTGTTCTTATACGGAACACACAGGAATCCAGGAAACAGCCCTGAGCCATGAAACAAATAACGGCACTTGGGTGTATTCACTCCCACTCTAAACTCTCATGGTGAAGCACTGTGACTCACACGGTTGGACCGGAAGCTCAATCATGTCATAGTTATCACAAAAATGTAGTGCATGAATAAAAGAACTAATATGCTACCATGGAACTGGAGAGAAGAACTACCATAATATCAGGACTATAAGTCGCAACTTTTATCACACAATTTTAACCCTGTCGCTTATGCAGAGATGAGGCGAATGTATGCATTTTTTTCTAATGGCTGTCAGGGGCACTCGAGCAGAAAAGGTAAGCGTGAGACAGGTGGTGTCAAGGAAGACGGGAGTCACAACTGCCGATAAACACCATAGAAGAAGAAGAGGTTTAACGTACGGTAACGCGCTTTGTACATGAATAAAATTAGTATAAACTGACCCTCATCGTGGAAAATGCAAAAAGAAGGCGGCACATGCGGCTTATAGTCTGGTGCGGGTTATAGTCCGGAAATGGCGGTACTTGAGTGGTCTAGATCAGTGCTCCCCAACCTTTTTTGCACCACGGACTGGTTAAATGTCTGGTACTTTTTTCATGGACTGGTCGTTTAGTTGTGGCAGATAAATACCCCTTAATAAAATTAAATTCCCGGTGTTCTGAAGTATTTTCCTACCTATAAAATCTTCCTACCCGAATCAACTATGCATGGGCACAACAAGGATTTCTCAAGTGCACACAGCCTATAACTTTCTGCTACCATACCGGTACACAAGGCTAGAATCTTGTATCAATGACTGCGCCATTCCATTGTTAAGTTCTTTTGTTGATATGGGTTTGGATCAAGTGGAAGTAATAGACAGATGGGACCAAAAGGAGACATTATTTCTCTGTGACCTGTCACCAATTAAGCCATGGACCAGTACTGGTTCCCGGCCCAGTGGTTGGGGACCACTGGTCAAGATTATGTCTCCAACTGTTTACAAACCAAAATCTCATACTCCCTTTAGATTCTGTTTCTGCATAAAATGACTCGCCATAAAGAATGGACAGGAGTTTTTCTGACAACCTTTTTGCCATAAGCTTCACATAACTTGCAGGAGAAGGGATGAAATGATTATCTTACGGCCTTCCCTTCATAAACAATAGCGTTGACACCTTGTGCAGAACGCAGTTAATTAAAAAAATACTTTTCCCATCTTCTATATTATTATTATTTAATGTTACTGAAGACACCGTGAGACCCAATTATTCCCTGCAAAGGAGTCAAGGCTGAGCCTTGACAGCAGGAGTGAAGGAACTTCACCACTAGACCATCAACAGAGGTTATTAACGACTCAATAAAACATTTTTAAAAAATGTTGGAACACATTCTAAAAATTCAATTAATATTAAAACCCGTCTCTTGGAAATGCTGCGTCTTATGCATCATAAAAACATCCAGTAAACTGGACTCATCTGACCACAGAACACAGTCTTTGTCTCCATTCCAAGCAATTCAGCTATGGCTTCTTCAGCTATGGTTTCTTCTCTTGAATCCCAGTTCCTGAAAGCATTTTTTGATTTAGTACTTTACTGTAATGAAGGAGCCATTACATCCATTAGAGTCGTGTAGTTGTTAAGTCCATTGCAGCCTTGGCCACTTTTTTTGGCTTGGAAGTTTATTTTCAAACGAGCAGTGGACAGAACATTACCTCGAGTATCTTTGTATAAAATACCTTTGTTGATGCTACTTTTATACCACAAACATCTCCAACTAATCCTTCCTGGGATGTGTAATGACTGCGTTGAAGTTTTTTCTGCTTCAAAAAAAAAAATCCCTTGTCTTAAAATAATAAATATTTTTTATCATATTAACTACACATTCCAGCAAAATGATTAGAAAAAAATATTTAAAAATGTTGAACTCTACTTTGTGCAATAGTAAATATCAAAAGTTTTAAGAAAACTTTTTTGGATTACATCTGAACATTAGAGACACCACTTCAGCACAACTTAAATGCAATTCATATAAGACAGTGGAGTGATATTTTGGAGCACTATCACATCGCTGATTAAAAATGTGATACAAATGACAAACGCCACTGGAATGCCCGAGGATAAACACTCAGACATGGAGAATACAAAAGCCCAGTGATCTCCTCCACCGGCAGCTCAGGTTAATGATTCCCACACATGTCAACAGACATGTTATTGACAACCAGACTCCACCTTCATTCTGCGGCTGAATAATACAGCGTTTGTAATAACGACGTCTTCATTCGCTGTTTGAGTAAGTTCCTCCGCCTAAATCCACTGTTTGGTCCACTAATCTATAGGACAACATCGCCAGCCTGAACAGCACCGTGAGGTGAGAGCAAAATCCTAATGAGGTCCAGAGCTTGTGTCACATGGTCGATAGTAGGGTGTGTTTATTTTAGTGTGGTTTGTGGAGTGACTGCATTTTTGGGGTTGATTGTTTTAAAGAGTGATGTTTTAATGATATTTACTAGGGATTGAATTGGACGTTAACCATTTGCTGTCACAAAAAAAGAGTTTATTTTTGGTCAGTCCTTTGTAATATGCTATTATATTGAGCGCAAGCAATTTAAGATTGATTTTACAGATTACATTGCTCTAATCCACAGGTGTCAAACTCAGGCCCGGGGGCCATATCTGGCCCGCATTGTAATTATAATTGGCACGCAAGATCATATCAAATGTGCACTAGAGTTGGCCCTCCACTAAAGACCTTAATACTGGCAGAATTTTTTGTATAATCGATGTATGGTCTTTGTTGTAGCACATACATTTTGTTTTATTTGTTGTTGGTCTGTACGAAAGGAAAAAGGAGAAGAAACCTCTGATGTCTGTTTTATTTTTAATTTAATTTTTAATTTTTCATCAGTTGACACCATTAAGAATTGGCTGCTGCAGATTTAACGTTTTCAAATGAAAAAAAAAAAAATTAATATCTGGAGAGAGGTTAAATATGCATATTTACAGTTTTTTCACTAAAAATTGAGTTTGGCCCTTGAGATCATGCCAGTTTCTAATTTCGGCCAAACATGGAACAAACATGTAGATTAATTATAAAATAACCCCAGTCCATTAGCAGGAACGTGATGGATGTTAGAGTCAGCTCTTTTGGTATGCTAATGATGATATGTATTATATATTTTCAATATATATATATGCACAAATTCCTTGGTTGAATTAAATAATTTGCCAATCTATACAGTAATCCTTGTGATTGTAAGAGTTTAAAGAACATGGACATTACATTTGGTTTGACAAATGAGAAGATGCCGCTGTATTAGAGCTTGTGGAAAATGTTTACACCAAAGGATTACTTAGTCATCAAAGCACAGAAAGCAACCTTTGATGAGAAGTTCTTGTCCTTTGACTATCCTAAGTCAAAAAACTGAAATGTTGTGGACACCAGTGCTAAAGAGAGTCCAAGGACGCCTAAAAAGAAACAGTTTTTTAAAAGATAACGTCCCTGGCTGCCGAGTTTCTTTGTAAGTGAAATCTTCACATTTCACCCTCTTCAGATTTCTCTTCCGTTTTTATTCAGATAAGAAGCAGATAAGATTAAAAAAAATAATTATTTTGTCGTGAAAAAAAGGATATGCAGTAACAGGAAACATCAGGTCAAAACAGCAGGGGATGAGACACAGACCAACTTCAACACCTTTTGTTATCGCAATCCTAAGAAGGAAATTCACACAAAACATTCACCATTCGTCCATTTCTAGAAGGATGTGCCACTCACTCTGCAACCATCCTCTCCTCCACTTGAGCGTTGACAGACTGCTGAGGCTGGAGGTTGACAGTTTGACAAAATGACTTCGCTACAAATCCCTCTCTGGGATGGAGCCCTTGCGTCAGAGTAGTGACCTGTCACAGCGGCAGAACCAAGTGAAGATGCACTAAAGAGACAGAGGACATAGCTGTGGATTTGTCTTTTTGACTTTGATGGTCTCTGGGAGTAGTGCAGTTTCCTGAACAGATAACCAGGCTCCTTGTTGATAGAGATGATACTTTTCGGATGCAAATATGCAAACCTTACATTTTAGAGCCAATAAGTTTTTTGTTTCTCTCTTATGCTCCTTATTTAAGAGGACTTTGTGTAGACAAATTGCAGATTTCTCAGTGATGAGTGCAGGAAACAATCCCATAATTCCGTGCCAGAGCTCAGTGTGTGGGATGTTGATTCCTGCACATGCTCCCCAGTCGCAATTTGTTCGTCTGTGTTTGAGCTTGCCAATCTCCACTTTCCTATTATGCTGTCTCCAGCTGTGTGGGCAGCTCAGTTCAAATCTGTGCCTCTGTTGCTGCAGCTTTACATGTAATCAGAGAATACATTGTACACTAATGGGTAGTTATAAAATCTTGGCTACTTCTATGGATATTCAGTTATTAGATAAACTCACTAATGCAGAGGTTGGGCCGAAGAATGATATCCTTCTGTTGGCCAGACTATCCAGTAGATGTCAGGTCAGCAAGGGTTCTAGCTCCTGCTCATCTGTGTCTCTATGTAGACTATTCCACCCAGCTGCTCACTTCCACAGACATGCAAATAGCCCTGTGTTCAAGAGTCCTTCACCAGCTGAAGGTGCATTGGCATCTTCAGTACAACAGTGAACAGTCAAGAACAGTGGTCCCCAACCTATGGGCCAGGGGCCGGTGCCGGTCCTTGGGTGAATTGGTGCAGGGCCACAGATAAATAATGTTTCCTTTTGGCCCCATCTGGCTATTACTTCCACTTGATCCATAATCGTATCAACAAAGATCTGACCAATAGAATGGCTAGGATTCCATCATCAGTAATGCAACTATATTTGATTAGGAAATATTTTCTCAGTGAAGACAACAACAATAAACTCAAAATGACACAGAGTCATTGATAAAAGATTCTAACTTTTTATACCGGTCTGGTAGCAGAAAATTATAGGCTGTGTGGACTTGAAAAATCCTTGTTGTGCACATGCACAGTTAATTCGAGTAGGAAGATTTTATAGGTAGGTTTATAGGTTATAGGAACTCCAGAAATTTAATTTTAACAAGGGCTATTTATCTGGTCAATTAAGGTTCTCAGTCATTCAGGTCATGGTCAAGGTTAGAGAGTTTTGTCAGTTTTTTTGGAAAACGTCACCTCTCATCCAAGAGGCTTCTTGGCTTCCTGAACTGTCTCCAGCTTTCTCTGTCCACTCCTCTCTTTCTCCTTGGTTGTGACTCTTACTCATCTAAGCAGAGGCATCCCTGTGTTTTCACTCTTGTGCTTTTCAAGGTCCTGTATTTAAGTAATCTGTCTGTGTCCAACTCTACTGTCATATAAGTATGTCTGTACGTAAAAGGTAAAATACTTGATTAGGATGGTTTGGACAGGTTCAGAGGAGGACAGGGGATTCATTGGTAGAAGAATGATCCTAGAGATGGAGCTACCAGGTAGGAGGCAAAGAGGAGATTGATGGATGCAGTGAGGGAGGACATGGAGGTAGTTGGAGTCAGAGTAGAAGATTCAGAGGACAGAGTGAGATGGAAATGACTTGCTCTGGCAACCCCTGAAAAAGGGACAAGCGAAATGGAGAAAAAGAAAAATTAAAAGTTCTATACATAAATAACTTAATAACTATTTCCTTCCTGCTTTTTTTCTTTACGGAAATTAAATTTTTTTGTCGGTATTTGGAATACAATCAGCATGATAGTAGAGGATTTTCTTTCTTTCTGTGACTTCATGCTTATTTTTTAGACTTTCTTACATTCACATGAATTCTAAAATGGGCTTTGCTAGCCTGGCCTTAGAGAATTTACGAAGCTTGGTTCTCATTGTGCAAAAAGATCATTTTTGCGTGTCTGCAATTTCCAAATGTCATTAGAGGGAGGATCTGGAATATTGCTTTTCATTAGAGCCTAATTTACCATTCGTTCATTTGTTGGAGACCTTTTAGACCTGCAATGATGACTGAATCTGTCCTTTGATTCAGGACAGATGATGTGGGTAAAAACCTCATTTTATGCTTCATTGTGACTTACCATTTGTATCAGTGTCTGAAACTGAAAAGGTCTATTCAGTTTTTGATTTTTTTGAATGAATAATAGAGGTTGATGAGGCCACAAGGGTGTTGACAGTTGTGTTGTTACTGAAATAATACTCACACTAGCATTTTGCCTAATTTCTTTCTTGTTGCTTTGTTGGTCATGTTGCCTTTAGACAAAAACTTGGCTAGAATAAAACAAATGCAACCGTGTAAAAACGTTAATTCCACTTTCCAACATGACAACACAGAACAAGAATGATCTTGTCTCAGCGTCGCCTCAGTGGACGCGTGCGCTCGTGCAGAACAGAGGCATTTTTCTGTGGTGTCAGTGGGTATAGATTGTCTTCCTCCTTTCACCCTCTTAATGAAGCATAACGAGCTATTACATATCCTTATTTTGCCCCCGAGGTTCATATCGTTATCAATTCACTGACACTCGCTCCCTAAAAATAGATCCACTAAATTAAAAAGACCAGGACTCAGGAGAGCCTCCATTTCTCAGCTGTGCTCTAAAATGTCACATCTTTGAAGCCAGGTTTCAGTGAGGGTTGAATGTGGCCAGAGTGATGTTGGAAATGAGTTTTTCTCTGACTGGTGACCTTGTTTGAACAGCTGTTATTTTTAGTACCTCTACCTTTACCTAGAACCTATATGAGCCTTGAACTAATATCAACTCGTAAATTACTTCTTATTTACATAGATTAAACTTTCAAGTCTGTTAATTTCTGAACATAACCTGACATTTAAAGGAGCTCAAAGCGAACGCATCACTGGACCCTTTACAGTCACTATTGCGGTGATAGGGATGCCCAATATTTACTCTTGCCTATATCGGATTTTGCCAGTTTTACATAATACACCTAGCTTTATCATCCCAATAAATACAGTATGTTGCTGTTTTTTTATTCTATTAATCCCTAGGGAGTATCCTTTGGGAAATTATGCCTCTGCATTTAACCAATCACTGTAGGGGACCATGCTCAGGGCACTTCAGCGGTAACTTGGCGGTAGGGGAATTTGAACCGGGGGACCCAAGTCCGCGTTCTCAACAACTAGATTCAGATTCAGAAAAACTTTATTTGTCCCCGAGAGGCAATTCGAGAGTTAAGTTTGCAGGTCACCTTATTCTCGAACTCTGGTGGCAACTAGGCCAAAACTGGGGTAATCAACCCAGAGCCCTAAATGTGATTCCCAACAAATTCTCATGAATTCAAGAATTATGGGATTGGATTTTAATAATAATTCCATACAATTGGAGAAAAAGATTGATATCACATAATTAAATTAATTAATAACGATAACATTGGTCCAGTCAGCAGTGGTGGCCCAGTGGTTAAGGAAGCGGACTTGCAAGGCTTCAGGTTCGAATCCACCAGCTGCCAGGTCGCCACTGAGGCCTCAGTACCCACCAAGGAATTGTGGCGTTTTTACCTTGAAATCAGCCCTTTGTCCTGCATTTGATCAGTCTGGACAAGTGCACGACCACAAGAAGGACTATGGCTGAGAGGCCGACAGCTACCTATCTTACTGCGAGTATTTCTTTGATTTTGTTTGGTCAGAAAAACTTTTCCAGCTGGTTCCTCAGCCCAGCTGACCCTCTCACTGTAAAATGACCAGAGAAACCAGGCATGAACTCAATATCCCACGACAACCTTGGGTTTTAATACAGCTGGTTTATTTGCCGTATTATAACTTGAATCCCCTGTGGCCCGACTATATTAAATTAATAAAATTCTGAGAAAGATATTTGATTCAATTATATTAAATGTCATGCTCCTCCTCAGTGGCATTTACAAGCAATTCCCTGCATCAATAACAATGTCAGTTGGCATGAAATGAGAAATGTTTAAGTGAGAGTGTCTGCCTCTCAGGTAAAAGCTTTTAAGGCCTGTCCCTTCCAATCAATTTGCACTCTCGTTAATGTATGCCCTTTGTCCTTAACAACCATATTTTAATTGTATATATTTATATCAACATTTTTTTCTTTATTCCAAAACTTGGCATTTAGTGAAAACTCTTTTTAACTCTTCAGAAAAGGGTGAGGAGACCTAATATTTCCAAGGTTATTCTACAAAGGCAAACATTTCCTTTGGAAATACTGGAACACAATCACATCTGGAACAGAATCAGGGCTGATGAAAGGGTGGGGGGATGTACGTCCTAGTACAGTGGTGTCCAACTCAGTTCCAGTGTCCAACTGTCCAACTGACAAAACTGCCACGAAGGCACGGGCCAGAGTGATTTTTTTTTTTTTTTTTAAATAAACTGTAAATATTAGGGGTGTGACAATTCACTCACATAACGATCCGATTCATATCTTGATTCACAAGGTACAATCTGATTCAGGAACGATTCTTAAAAAATATTAAACGATCGATCCAGTTCCACACCAATTCAAAATGCTTAATTTGCACACCCCTAGTAAATATTTTCCCTAGTCCAGATATTAAATTAATGCCCCCGACCCTAGTGGCGGCAACCCCAAGCAACTGCCTGGCTTCCCGGTCCTGCCTGTGACTAAATGTTAATTTTTCGGGAACATTGAATCTGGAACAGCCGCTAAATATTATCAACACATGAGAAATTAAATCAGAAATAAGCCTTTCCAGATTCTTTTAATGTTTTTGTTTTTCACAGACCAACAAAAAAAAAAAAATTCTGTGCTATAGCAAAGACCATGGGTTGCTAATACTACAAAATCCTTCCAGTAAATAAGGGCTTTATACTGGTGGGCCAATTCTAGTAGATATTTGATATGATCTCACGGGCCAAATATAATTACACTACGGGCCAGATTTGGCCCCCAGGCCTGAGTTTGGCACATGTACACTAGAATGTAGAAATGTAATGAATGACAAACATTGAGCCCTGTCGGAGTACATTCGTTTCTAAACACACACCCATCCCTGCATCCATGTGTCCACACACACACACACACTTCTGTCCTTCCTCAGGCCCTGTCAGGACACCATGGTGAAGTGTTTGGAATTTAAATGCAGTGTGGACTTTTCTTCTATTAGCATGCCAGGCTGTCAGTCTTCATGTCTCTGCCTGGACAAAACCTGCTGTCTCATCACACACACACACACACACACATACATGCATGGGTGCACACACATATAAATGTTCAGAAAGACGCAGCTTTTAGTTGCAGTAAGCAGTCAAAGTCTGATATTTAAATGTTCTATAAGAGTGAGTGAGCAATTTTGATTTACGCACTTGAACTAGGTTTAATAAGACTCTTCTTGTTTTCACACTGATTATAATTCAATGTAGCTATGGCAACCGGAAGTCCCAACGCCGTCTGGGTGAAGGTTTGGAGAGCTGAGAGTTTGTCTTTGCATATCTGTGTTCTCTCTGATTGGTTGTCCTGGACACTGACTATTATACCACTCCTGAATCTGTGCGTCTCACAGTCTGAGATTTGATTTAATCAAGTCGGGGTTGGCTCATCAGGGCTGAAGAATCAGAATCTTCGCTCTGCTACTTGATGCCTCTGCAATTAACTCTCATGGCTATTTAATAACTTGACGCTCTTGGTGAGGTCTGCAGCTGGGCTTCAGTCTCTCAGAGATGTTGATGTTCATGGAACAGATTTTTAAGTTAGTTTTTATTTTTACAAATACAAACATAGTTTGTCATTGGCAGCCTAGCGGTCGAAGAAGGGAATTTCATGACTACATTTCATTGTGCAGATAGAGAATAATTACTGTAGTCACTTAATGAAATAATTTCCTAATTTACTCAAAACGCCTTCTTAAGCTTCCATGAAAAATGTGGTTAAACGATACTAGGGTTCTGTGAGCATAGCTCCACGCCACCCAAGGTTTACAGTATGAAGCAGTGTGATTTGGGTGGCGGTCGAGGAGATTGCTGCCCCAACATCCTGGTAAAAAAGCAGATTAAGATGAATGTTTGAATTCATAGTTTGTATATGAGACTTTGAAAGACACAAAATTAAATCTGACACTTTATTGTTTAAGACTCAGGTCTCAAACTTGCGGCCCGTGGGCCATTTGTGGCCCGTGCAACAATATTTTGTGGCCCCCACCTTGATGTGAAAGTTGAATTTATAATAATATTTTATAGATTTGTTCTCCACATTTTATGGTTAATGCTATAGTTCTCAAACCCTGATCCACAGTCCCCTTCTGGTTCAGTGTTGTATTACACAGAGATGGGAAACTAAATTACATTTTTTCTTTTTATTGAACAATGAAAGCTGACCCTTAGGTGAAATGATAGTGTGGGTAGTGACCCTCAACTTTTTTTTCATTTTGAGACCCCAGTTTTGAGACCTTTGCCAACTAATAGCAATTTGCTAGCAGTACTTTTGGCCTTTTCTGATGTTTTGCCCTTTCTACATTTAGACAGCAATACGCATATGTTCCTACAGTCAACACAGAGATCTTACTTGTTTACAGTGTTAGTAACCTGGCTCTATATACATTTAGAATGCTAGATATATATAGATATATTTAGCATGCTAGATATAGATATAGATAGATACACAGATAGATGTTTTTACACTTAAGGTTCATACATACAGTACCATTAATCTAAGCCAAGTTATTGTGTTAATCGAACCATTTAAATCAGTTTAATGTCACATTGACTCACATCACAGACCACAGTTTTAAGATAAGCTGAAAGACAATGAGTGGTGAGGACAGGGAAATTGCTCAATTCTTGAAGTGAGGGGTGGAGACAGGAGACACAGTGGAGGAGAAAGGTCATGGACGTGGTATGCTGCCAAGCCAACAGGATGCTCTAAAAATAGTTCCACACATGAAGTGAAGGGAGCACAAAGGTTGATTTCCCTGAAATCGATGAAAATATGATCACATCAAAGAGAAAGGGGACCAACTGTGGCTAAGGAGACATTCAATAAGAGGGACAGCTCCTGCTGTTGTAGATCTAAGGAGAAGTTGAACCGCACCACAATTCTGAACTGGAATTATGACATAGCTGTTGCCGTCCATCGACAGTTGCCATTTTTTGTTGTCGTAGCCTAATTGCAACCTGCTCCACCTGTTTACCTCTGTTTACTGTATGTCCTGGGAACCCTTGTGTTTCACAGACAGAAGAAATGATGTCATGTTTACACCAATATAGGACGGACAGGTTAGAAGATGGTGAAGTCAGATATTCTTGTTTATATTTTCTTTTGTTATACTGCGGCAACAGCTTATGTCTTTTGTCATTAGATGAGTTTTTCTTGCACTTGCTGAGAGTAAATTGAATAAATTATATGTATATAAATATATATATATGTATATATATATATATAAATATATATATATTTCCTACCTTTCGGCTTGTTCCCCTTTTTTTAGGGCTTGCAACAGCAAATTTCCTTCACCCCCTGCCCTCTGTATCTTCGACCTCCATGTCCTCCCTTGCTGCATCTTTGTCTCACTTTGTCTCCTACCTGGTAGCTCCATCTCTAGGATCATTCTTCTACCAATGTATCCACTGTCCCTCCTCTGAACATGTCCAACCCATCTCAATCTGTCTTCTCTAAATTTTCTCCAAACCTTCCTGTCTGTGTTGTCCCGCTAATGTCCTCAATCCTGATCCTGTCCATCCTTGTCTCTCCTAATGAGAATCTCAGCATCTTTAACTCCTCCACCTCCAGCGCTGTCTCCTGTCTTCTACCTATTCCTAGTGTCTCTAATCCTTCCATCATGGCTGGTCTCTCAACTGTCCTGTAAACCCTTCCCTTCACCTTAGCAGACTCTTGTATCACAGATCACTCCTGACTCTTTTCTCCAGTTGCTCCATTCAACCTGTACTCACTGCTCTGTATACATTGTTCAATGTTCTTTGTAAATATTTCCTGTGCCAACCTGAAGGGACTTGCATTTTCAACAATATCCCTCAGCCTTACCATTCCTGTCTCAACCCTTTTCAGTGTATACACGTATTATTACAGTACAATTGCCTGATATGAAGACATTACACTATTTCCTCAGCTCAGCAGCGAGTGGCTACTTGCCGTCAGGCACACGATGAGGCAGTGGGCCAGAATGTCACAGCTGATTAAAACTTGGACAAGTGTCGAAACAAGCAGTGCTCTAATTTTCAGGAAGTGCTGGAGTAAGTGGCCTGTGTAATTATGTTTTTCCCCCCACCAATTTGAGTTATTGTGTCCGTGACCGAGCCTTTTGTTTCCCACGGCCAAGTGTACAGAGTCAACTGTGCAATAACAATAGAAGCAAATTTACATTGTGTCATGGCAAGCATTTCTGGCATCTCTCAGCTTCAACCTCTCAGTTATTGAAGCCTAATTAACAAAAAAAACATATTTAGTTTGTGGTTAAAGTTTCTTTAAGTATCTTGGTTAAAGCACACATTTTGTTGTGGAGGCAGTGGTGGCCAGGCTGCCATTGAGGTGCTTATAGAATAACAACCAACCCACACAACGTTGAGTGGTCACCAACCGTGGGGTTTGAGTGACAGCTGCTATCCTGTAAAGGAGTGGTTCCAAACCACTGGGACGGGGACCGTAATCGGTCCGTGGGTGAATTGGTGTCAGAGAAATAATGTTCCCTTTTGGTCCCATCTGTCTATTACTTCCACTTGATCCATACCCATATCAACAGAAGAACTGACCAATAGATGGCTAGGATTCCATCATCAATAATGCAAATATATTTGATTAGGAAATATTTTCTCAGTGAAGACAACAACAATAAACTCAAAATGACGCAGAGTCATTGATACACGATTCTAACTTTTTATACCGGCCTGGTAGCAGAAAGTTATAGTCCTTGTTGTGCCCATGCACAGTTAATTGGGGTAGGAAGATTTTATAGGTAGGAAAATATTTCAGAAAACTGAAAATTGAATTTTATTAAGGGATATTTATCTGCCACAACTTAAAAACCGGTCTGTGAAGATAGTACGAGATATTTAACTGGACTGTGAAGCAAAAAAAAAACACTTGTAACAGATGAGGAGATGAAGATAGATAAATGAAAAAAAAATAGTTGTGTGTTCACAGTATGGATCTGTAAAATGTACAGCCAGTGGCTCCTCCACTTTTAAAATTTCTGATGTTTAACTTTACAGCAAAGATATCTGTTGAAGTTGAATATACTTAAAATCATTCAGCTGAAAAAAAATCTGAAGTTTTTCCACAATGTAATTGACTTTCCCCTTCTACGATTGTACATTCAATAAAACAAATGGCTTCCATGAAATGATGTCCACATAAGCTGCATATAAACTGCTGCCTATTTTTTACAACCAACCTTTTTAATGAGCGTTTAATTTCCATCATCATTTACGCTTGTTGACTCGCACAATCGGTCGCAGGGACGTGGTGAAGGCTGCAGGCTAGTCCAGTCGTCTAATAAACACTGGCACTGCCTTCTTCTGTGTGTGCCAGCGGTACTAATTCAATGTCCCGGTTCTTCTCCGCTCTGCGGGAGACACTTTTTTATTATTTTACTGGGTCACACTGAAACAGAGAGGTTCTGGTGAGTTGGTGGGCTGCCTGGAAACATAATACCTGCTGCAAGGCAATGAGCAAAATGGGGCTTTGTACACGGGCTGCCTGCAGCTGTACTGTCCTTTATGGGGTGGTATAGGGGAATAAACACTCTCCTGAGTAGAGAGTAAATCCATTAGTGTGCGGTTAGGAGGCCTTGATGTTATACACACCTGCGAGCACATGTATATCTGTGCCGGCTTTTGAACATCAACTGGTTAAAATCCAGTTAAAATGCAACGTTACTGGAATAACTAGTCTCATTTTTATAATGATGAGTAAATCTAATTCTAGTCTTTTGACATAACCGCTGTTTAGCTTTCAAATCCAAAATGCTATTGTGTTTTCCTGGAAACATAATTATAGTATTATCTATTGTGCCTTTTTTAAACCATGTTCAATATCTATAACTACAACTTGACCTTGATTTCTTCGATCAGGGGTCCCCAACCACTGGTCCGGGGACCCGTGCCGGTCCGTGGGTGAATTGGTGCCGGGCCGCAGAGAAATAATGTTTCCTTTTGGCCCCATCTGTCTATCACTTCCACTTGATCCATACCCATATCAACAAAAGAACTGACCAATAGAATGGCTAGGATTCCTTCGTCAATAATGCAACTATATTTGATTAGGAAATATTTTCTCAGTGAAGACAACAACAATAAACTCAAAATGACACAGAGTCATTGATACAAGATTCTAATCTTGTATACCGGTTTGGTAGGAGAAAATTATAGGTTGGGTGCACTTGAAAAAAACTTGTTTCCATGCACAGTTAAATGGGGTAGGAAGATTATAGGTAGGAAAATATTTCAGAACAGCGGAAATTTCCTGTTTATAAGGGGTATTTATCTGCAACAACCTAAAGACCGGTGAAAATAGTACGAGACATATCACCGGTCCATGGGGCATAAAAGATTGGGGAACACTGCCTTCTAAATATCTTCTGTTCTTCTCTCATCAAGTGATTATGACAACTGTATCAAGAAATGATACCAATTCGCAAAAAAAAATTGAAAGTAAATTGGATTATTTTCTTTATTACCATGTTTCTTGAACCATAAGATGCACCAGTTTTTGGAACACATTAAGGGTCCAGTTGCTGACAACTAAAGCCTTTTGAGATATGACTTGGATGAATGAAAATCTCCACAGACGAAGTATCTTTGTTGGTTTTTCCTACTTTATGTAAGAGTCACTGTTGTCGCTGCTACTTAGAACCTGTAGTACAGCTACAAAACATCATAAAAAGCACCTAAATATCCCACGTTTCATTACTTTGCTTACATTTCTCTTATATCATCGGTGCCCAAATTTTGTGGGTTGATATTTCTACTACTGCCACTGCCATCATTGAAGCAGAAAGGGGTCATTAATACCAGGAAAGACAAGAGTAACTGAGGGACTGATTGAGGAATAGAGTGGGAGAAAACCAGATAATGGAGGCTGTTTGTATTTCTGAGGCCAGTGTGGGTGTGTGAGTAGGTGGTTTATATGTTTTTTTATTTTTTTGTTGCTGAAAAACCGTGATGGTGGCGATAAAAACAAAGCTTAATCAACTGTGTGGCCGACTGTCTGATGTTCACTGAGCCGAGGAAGGATTTGACTGACAGTCGCTGCTTTTCAGGAAATACAGCAGAGCGACTCGGTCTGTGTGTGTATGTGTCCGTCTTTAGTAGTCGGATTGTATTCCAAAGCTCCACTCTTTATAGTACCACGCTGGCATGTTACAGACAGGAGGAGAATGAAGTGCATGCTGCATGTGGTCACTTTTAGATGTTTGGAAAAGCCAAGAGTGGAAGTTGTGTAGCTGTGGACTTCATAAGGTAACAGAAAAATGCAAAAAGAAGCAAAGTAACTGCATGTGCTTTTTGGATTCTGCCTCTGAGCTTGTGTTGGAAGCTTCCTGTTTTTTTTTTTTTCTGGATTTTAATAATAAATCAGTGCCACTGAGCTACATGTTCATTTACAGAGCAGCAGAAGCAGCGGAAGCAGCTCCTCTCCCAGGCTCTCTGCACTGATTACAGCATGTTTGCACATTCCTGTGTCACGTTGCTGTTAAAATTTCATTTGATTTTGAAAAACCCTGTCATTATAGTCTTGATCAAAGTAAGTTGGGGCAAAATTTGATTAAATAAATGACTTTTTCCCCTTTTTTCCCCTTTTCCTGACCATTCAAAAATCAGGAAACACAAATGTTTATGTGTTGTATATTCTTAAAAGCCTTTAAATTGATCCTGTTTCTGACCTAATTTTTTTTTTCTCAACTTTTGACCTGCTTTCTAAAATTGTTCTCAGTTTGGTCAGTTCTCCTAGAACACTTCTCCCGCCCTCAAACATTCTAATCAGCTGTAGGCACAGCTGTGACCACAGTGACGAAAGCTGTGGTCTGATCAGGTCACAAACAGCTGCAGTGAAGAAATAGCACAAAAAATAAGATAAGAATTAGTTAATATTTTGATATGTTTTTATACAAACACCAAAAATCATAGAAACAGTGCTTTTACTGCTGCAGTCACCAACCTGGTATAATAAAATACAATTTTTCATCAGTTGCATCCGTTCTAATGAGATTAGAAAAATAGGGGTCACTGTTGTTTGTCCAATTTAATGTCCCAGAAGACTTGTATGTTGGAGAACTTACTATGATTATGTTGCTTAGTAAAAAGAGAAGCTCTTGGTATTACTGAGTGTCCTTGAATTAGTTCTCAGTTTGTGGCATTGTGGGAGTGTCGATTCTAGTTGAAGGGAGAAGTTAAAAATATATTAATTCATTCATCATTTTTACCCGTTACTGGGTGGGAGGGGCGGCACTCCATGACTGACACCCAAATCACACTGCACCATATTGTCTGCCCACTGGAGATTATGCTCAGATGCAACCTAGCAGCTGGTGGATTCAAACCTAGGTACAATAATAATAATAATATGTCTTATTTATATATTTATTCATGGCTTTTGTTTACATCTTGGGAGCTTTTATTGCCCTTTGGTCACACACAAGGTCACACTCACAGAGGGACGGTCTCACTGACTTCTCTGTCTTCAACAAGAAACATTAAGGCTAATATTTCCACTGATAGGTGTAGGAAGGATGAGGACAGACTGTCGGCCTGGTGGACTCTCAGTGAGCCACTGTAAATGAACAGTGACGATGTTTTAATCCGCCTCTGTCCCAGATCAAATCAGGACTCTGTTTGTCTCCCTGTGCAACTCAATTAGGAGATGTTTATTTAGACATTAGGCCTTGCAATAAAGTGTCTTTGCTATTGGCAGTAGTGTGTCTGTCTGTGCGCGTTTGTGTTTGTTTGCATACTGACCTTTTTGAAATCAGCTGGCTTTGGGCCTGTGAACTCTGCAATTGATTTTTTCATTAGTGGGTTTTCAGAGAGCCGGTAGCCTGTGGTCTTGTTTTTGCTGTGTGTGAGAGCATCAGAGACAGTTGGACTAAAGTGAGACAAAATGCAAAGTGAAGGGATGCTAAGACATTTTTTTGAGTCTACAGCTACTTTAGCAACAATGGAGTCAGTGTTTAAAATAGTTTGGAACAGTTTGTTGATCTCCTCTAGGCAGGTTTCTTTAGTGTATCCGACCTTGGGACCATAAGGACTTGTAACGTTTTCACATTGGCACTTAATCGGTATTCGCTGCAACATGAAACCGGTTTCGCTCCCAGTTTGCATTTACATTACAAACTAACGCTCATTCGCTCCTCAACTAATGCGCATTAACTAATCCACCTCTCGTCGGGGGTTTCAATACCGAATTAACTAATACAGGTGTAAAGCAATAAGAAGTAAAACAGTTGTCGATCCCCGCGTGTGTGTGAACACAACAACTCCCATATTAGTTTAATGAGCTTGTAAAATCTCTCATAAAACCATGCTGAACCATGCTCTCGTGACACCACGTGCTACGGGAGCAGCTCATCTCCTATATGTTGTTGCGTTATTAGGAACAAGATTACAAAAAACGTCTTCATATTTTCTCTCCTTATCTTCATACATCGCCTTGATCTTTCATTAACCTGCTCCATTTCTTCTTCAAAATCGCATGTGCGTTTGTTGACAGAATCCATGTTGAATAAAACCAGATATTAACGAGGTCTCGTTATATAACCACGTGATCAAATTGAAACTGGACCATTTAAATATGGTTTGACTAATGCACATTCGCTCCCTTATCGTATGTGAATGCAAAGCGTGTATCGAATGTGCAGCCAATACCGAATTAAACTGAATGTGAATGCAAAGTGAATCGAATGCGGATTAGTTAATACGGGCTCGAATCCCAAAATACCTACTTCAGTATTCGATTCCAAATTGAATGAGAAAACGGTATTAGATGAATGGTATGTGTCCATTGTCTGTGAAGATTCTCATTCATCCTGGTCATGAAATCGAAGCAGTTTAGTTCTTCCAGGAGAAGAATTGAACCATGAAGAAAAACAGGTGTAAAATTCTAATTGTAAGCTGCTTGACATTCTTCAGTTTCTCATAGTCTCCAAGAAGTTGTTTACAACTAAATTCTTTAGATATATGTTTATTGTTTTCAACTGCAAGGCAAAGGGGGATTGAAGGGTAAAGGCCAGCGTCATTGAATCTCTTTCCTGCATGGTATGATGTGATACCATCACAAAAGACTATTGAGCAGAAGATTCATGGACTCATTCATCTTCTACCTTTTATCCGTTAATGGGTCGCAGGGCCAGCAGTCTCTTCAACTGGCAACTATGATCAGAACACATCAGTGGCAACCAGGTCCACTTCCCTAACCACTACGTCCTCATCCCGTCCTCGAGCAGAAGATAAATAACTTATTGGTAATAATATTTGATGATAATTTGGAAAATTTAACTATTTTTAATGATGATTCTAAGTCATTCAGGTCATGATCAAGTTTGAATAGTATTGTTAGATGATGAGATCTTGGACCAGAGGTGAATGTTTTCTAGAAAAATCAAAGCCTTTGCAATGAGACGTGGTCGGGTCGCCTAATAAAATTCTTTAATCTTATTCAGAGATTTCTGAAATCTAGTCGTATCACTTGACATTAGTAATGAAGACATCACTGCTAACTGTCCTAATGCTCCATATGTGTACATACAGTGCAGGGTAAAACAGGTGAAGCCAGTGAATGTCCTGTCCTTGGTGTGTTTTCACACACTGATCTGGCAGCGTTCAGTCCTGTCCTCCCGCGCTTCACTTCAAACACATTTCATGTAGAAAAGGCCTTTAAATAGATGTGATCTTTGACCGGACAAAAACGCCCACTCGCTCACTTGAATCATTTGGACAGTCTCTGTCTGCAGCTCGTCCGTTGAAACGCAGGCAGTGTGTGTGTGTGTGTGTGTGTGTGTGTGTGTGTGTGTGTGTGTGTGTGTGTGTGTGTGTGTGTGTGTGTGTGTGTGTAGTCCTGTCCTCCCGCGCTTCACTTCAAACACATTTCATGTAGAAAAGGCCTTTAAATAGATGTGATCTTTGACCGGACAAAAACGCCCACTCGCTCACTTGAATCATTTGGACAGTCTCTGTCTGCAGCTTGTCCGTTGAAACGCAGGCAATGTGAGTGTGTGTGTGTGTGTGTGTGTGTCAGCACCAAGAAGAAATATTCCTGCTATTCATCAGCGGCGGTTAAAGCTAACAGATCCTTGTTTTGGACCGTCTGTCACTGTCAGACCGAGTTGTGCTTAATAATGACAGTGACATTTATTAGTCCATCATCAGTAAAAAGAGAATGTGCACCACCCTAACATCCCTCCGTCTCTGTCACATTAACTCTCACCTTGGATGAAAGATTAGAAAGTTCTTGAACAGTAAATCAGATCATCCCTTGACAGGATGACTCACATCGATCAGTGGTTTGGGAAAAAAAATTTGATTTTTGCAATTATGAAGCATTTACATCTACCATAAATGTGGACCAAAGTTTCTCCTTCCTCTGTGCAGCCTGTGCATGTAATTAGCAACTTTTTCCAGGGGTCACTGGGTATTTCATCAGATTTTCATCCGCCTCAAACACGTGTTTTGATGGCTCTTTTTTTCTTTCCTTTGCAGCCTGTGGTTTAATTACATAGTAACAAGTAGAAGACTGTAATGTAGAATCTCTATTAGTCTGTGCACACAGGATCTCACGAACTGGATTTTTTGCCAATGAAATTGAAATGGACCATTTTTCTGCCACAGAGCGGTTAAATGTCACATTCTATCCCTTAATAAAACTTAATACCCAGTGTTCAGAAATATTTTCCTACCTATAAAATCTTCCTACCCCAATTAACTGTGCATAAGCACAACAAGGATTCCTGAAGTGCACGCAGCCTATAACTTTCTGCTACCAGAACGGTGTAAAAAGTTAGAATCTTGTATCAATGACTCTGCGTTTTATTGTTGTGTCTTCATTGAGAAAATAAGACCATGCATCACTAATACTACAACTCCTGCCAGTATATTAGGGCTATATACTGGTAGGACAACTCTAGTGCATATTTGATATAATCCCGTGGGCCAAATATAATAACACCACGGGCCAGATTTGGTCCCCGGGCCTTAGTTTGACACCTGTGATTTAGCCATTGATTTCTTTTTCATGTTGTTTGCTGTGAAGCACATAAATGGTTGAAGGTTATGGAGGAACAGTGTAGGATCTCTGTCACATGGCACAGCAGGTGCTGTTGAAGTCCACAAGGGAGATCGTATATCTTTAGGTGTGATCATGTGTGTTGACATGAGTGGCTTGTTGCGCCGTGCACTTATGGCCTTGAACGGTTACATGTTTATATAACGCAGAAGGTTCAAAACCCTCTTCTGATAAAAGACAGACCCAAGGCAGAGCGGGGGAACAAAGTTGGTCTCAGTTAATGAATGAAATGTGGATCAAAAACATTGCTAGTAGTTGTAACCCTGTCTCTTATACACATCTAGAAAATATTTCCTAATCAAATATAGTTGCATTATTGATGATGGAATCCTAGCCATTCTATTGTTCAGTTCTTTTGTTGATATGGGTATGGATCAAGTGGAAGTAATAGACGGATGAGGCCAAAAGGAAGCACCAATTCACCCACGGACTGGTACTGGTCGCTGGGCCAGTGGTTGGGCACCACTGCACTACGTCCTTTTTGTCTTTTATCATGATTTAGAGACAGTGTCTCTAGGATGGGAGGAAAATATTGTTTTTTTTTCACCTGGTCTGACCAGGTTGGACAGAACCAGAAATGCGTAAGAAAAAGTCATGCTTGATATATTGGTCAATTGATGTGAAGGAGATTGAGCTATCATAGAAGACCAAAAGATTGGAGAACCAAAAGACAATTTTTGGATGAAGTAAAAAAGGATTGTTGGTGAAGAAGTAGAGAAGAGAGGGTGAGGCAGATGGCGCTCTGGTAAGCTCCACAAGAGGCAGCTCATCAAATATAGTGATTAGACAACCTACTCATCAGCATTATCCTGTTGTTCCACTCTGCAAATAACCATGAGCCACAGCTCCTGCAGTGTTTGAAGCTGGGAGGAGCTGTCATACAGAACTGCTTGTCAATGACCAATTAATATGAACATTAGAGGTTATGTGCTGTGTCAGATTGTGTGTTCTGGTATGTGGACACAGTCCCCATTATGTGTAATTTACATGAATGTTTTAACACCCGCCCTCTATAAATGTCATGTTCACAGCAGCTCAAGCAAACAAAGCGACAGCTGCTGATAAAAACAGTCTGGAAAGGCTGAGTGTGTGACGGTGAAGAGGTTATTTAGAGTCCAACATATTGACTCATCGTCAGACATTTTAATAGTAATTTAAAAATAAATTTGTCCAGAGGCAATGTCTCTGTCGTTGGTGTGGAACTCTTAAGAGTTCACCTCCTGCTGAATATTTATTAAAAATATTTTTTTAAATATTTCCCCATCCCCAGATATGAAATGCAGGGACGGTGTTAGGGTTTCGTGGGACTCCTAGCAAGATATCGCTGGGGCCCCGACCTTATTGGTGCCTGCAACATAAAAATTATGCCCCCTAGTGGCCGGAGCCCCAAGTAACTAACTGCCTGGCTTTCCCATCTTTAAGTGCCACCCCTGATTAAACGTTGATTTTTGGGAACATTGAATCTTGAACAGCTGTTTAATTTATTATCTGTAGCCATTTTAAATCCTTTTATTGATTTAATTTTTTTTTTTTTACAGACTTACAAAAAAAAAATCAAAATGTCTGTGCTATAACAAAGACCATGCATCACTAATACTACAACTCCTGCCAGTATATTAGGGCTATATACTGGTAGGACAACTCTAGTGCATATTTGATATAATCCCGTGGGCCAAATATAATAACACCATGGGCCAGATTTGGTCCCCGGGCCTTAGTTTGACACCTGTGATTTAGCCATTGATTTCTTTTTCATGTTGTTTGCTGTGAAGCACATAAATGGCTGAAGGTTATGGAGGAACAGTGTAGGATCTCTGTCACATGGCACAGCAGGTGCTGTTGAAGTCCACAAGGGAGATCGTATATCTTTAGGTGTGATCATGTGTGTTGACATGAGTGGCTTGTTGCGCCGTGCACTTATGGCCTTGAACGGTTACATGTTTATGTAACGCAGAAGGTTCAAAACCCTCTTCTGATTAAAGACAGACCCAAGGCAGAGCGGGGGAACAAAGTTGGTCTCAGTTAATGAATGAAATGTGGATCAAAAACATTGCTAGTAGTTGTAACCGCTCTGAAACAGGCAGTCGCTCTTTGATTAATTTTTATCTAATGTGACAAATTAACTGGGATTTTTTTTTTGGTGTAACAGTCATGAATTTTATCTGTGTCTCTAGCTGCAGGGGGTGGATGGAGTTTAGAGACGATGCCTGGACAGTTAGCCAATTCCTGAGACACACACACACACACGCACACACAAAAAAGACAAATTAGGCCTCCCACTGCAGACCAGGAAGTCATTAATTAAAAGCACTGGTTAGAAAGCAACAAAGTGAAGAGTAAAGTTGTGCATCTCTATGTTTACTGCTGATGAAACCAGTGCAGTTTGGTTCCCTGAGAGACGTGGGACAGAAGAACAACTGGTATTTCTGTTTATGACTTCTGCTGCTGCTGTGCCATGAGTAACTCTGATCTGATTTCATGCCGGATAAAGTGTCACACTTATCCACAGTCACGTGTGAAGTAGGCCTCCCAAAAGAAAAGACCACCAAGTTTCAGGACTTAGGTTCCTCAGTCCAAGTCCTGTAGAAAACACATTTAGAGTGGACTGCAGTGCAGCAGGAGAGAATACTGCTGCACATTTTGGAAGGCAGTGAAACTCAGGTCCTGTTGGCAGGAGAAGAGACAATAAATGCTGTCCTTCAGTGACAAAAGATTGTTGGGATTTTAGCTTTGAAGAAGCCTAAGGATATTCAGTGTCCACCACAGAGCATCAGTGTCAATAGGTTTCCAATGTGAAGAAAACAGAAAGGCTGGAAACACAGTGAGTGAGCATGTATTCAGTGAATAATGCCTCCTATATACATATATATATATATATATATATATATTTATCACAGATATATGTATATATGCAAGTTATGCACTACATGTCAGATATGCTGCTAGTGTGAAGTTAAATATAAATATACTGTATGTATGTATGTATATATAGCATATATGACATGTAGTGCATAACCTCACCCTATATATATATATATATATATATATGTAGGGACAAGTTATGCATTACATTTCAGATATGCTACCAGTGTATATATGTATGTGACTATATACACATATATTTATATATATATGTGTGTATGTGTGTGTGTGTACTATACTACTGTTCTCTTCATTTCTTTGCATGTTTTGAAGGGAAATACCCAAAGGAAAACTAACAGATACATATGGTAAGAAGGAATTTCTAGAACAAATGAAAAAAAAAAAAAAAGCATGAACATCCCAGAAGTCAGACGTCTGAAGTTCTCTTAGATGCACTTTGAAATGCACCATTTTTGGCCTGCAATTGAACTTCTCTTCTCTTTCCCCCAAAATCACTTAAAATGATGAAATTCAGTGACAAGATCTTTGGAGATTCACCAAACCAGTATGAATGTGGTTATTATTGTCTCTCACAACATCATGAGAGCAAAGTCAATGTGAGTCTGTGGGTGTGGGGCCACATGTGTTTGGACATTGCTCTTGTAAAGTTGACGATGATGATTATGTAAGTCTCTCCAAGCTTGAGAGCCAGCAGGGGAAGTCAGAGCAGTGGCTTCAGTTCTGCTTGGAGATGAAATTTTATGAAGTGGCAGAGAGAGCTGGTCGGGTCAAATGCATTTTTATGTGCCATTTTTAGTGTCTTTATGCTGCATCTAATAGGCACTTAGCTCTTTGATGCATGTACAGTGATTTAATACAGGCTTAAAGACACTTTTTTTTGGCTTGGGAAAAAAAAAATCCAAATGATCAGGCAAAAGTTATCTACTAATGTTGAGAAACATAACATTTATATATATATATATATGCATAAATATATAATTTTTTTTTTACAATATTTTTGGGTACTTTGCTTAAATGCCAAGAGTTGGGTGGGTAGATAGATAGATAGATAGATAGATAGATAGATAGATAGGTAGATAGGTAGATAGATAGATAGATAGATAGATAGATAGATAGATAGGTAGGTAGATAGACACATAGACACATAGATACATAGATAGATAGATAGATAGATAGGTAGATAGGTAGATAGATAGATAGATAGATAGATAGATAGATAGGTAGGTAGATAGACACATAGATACATAGATAGATTGTAGATAGATAGATAGATAGATAGATAGATAGATAGATAGATAGATAGATAGAAAGAATTTCAATTAGCTTTAAACATGCCCAGGAGTTTCGAACCATCAATAGAGACATTGCCCTCTAGGCCAAAGGAAAGGCCCTGGCTTCACATCTGAAAAAAAATTCCCTCTGCATATAATATTGATGATCTAGTCAACAATATTTCTTTTAAAAAACATTTAAAATTCATTTTGCTCCAAAAGCCCACCACAAATATCAGTATTTTCTGAAATATTTGAAGGTGGACCTACTGCCATTTGCAATCCTATCCTATTAGGTAATAGATGAGAAGCACTTTCAATGTTCCTTGTCTTTCTGTCTAAATCTATAAAAATAATCTTTCATCTATTTCCTGGAGAGTCAGTCAGAGTCAGAGTCGGAATCCTTTGATAGCCATTGTGCGTGTTTGTGTGTGTTTAACAAAAACCACACACACAAACATAAAACAGAACATACTATATTTGAAAGGAAATGAAAAAATAAAAACACCAACACATGATTCTTTACCTGAGCGAGGCATCCTGAGATGGGAAGTACATTTTTCCAGGTCTTTAATGGCAGGCATCAAAGGGCAGCAGTAATGCAACATAATGTGCTTTTAGTGCATCATTCTGAATGTGTCATTTACTTCTCGGGTAGTTGTTGTCTCAGCTCTGTGCTACCGTGTACGTTTTTCAAAATCAGAGCAGGTGACACTCTGTGTAGAAAAACTCCTTGCGGCTTCTTCATTCTTTTGTACGTTTTTTTTTTTTATTATTTTTACCTAGAAAATACTTTATTGATTTTCCCCTCAATGGCTCAGATTTGGCTGATTATCTTTGTTGCTCAGCGCCAAAGTGACTTTTTATAATTTTTGCTGCTTTTTGTTCATCACATCTTTTCATCTGTCCAATTTCCCAGTCATTCTTCATTGAGCTCAATGTATGAGGTGTAATAGTTGACCATGTTGAAGTACTCAGACTCTATAATATTCACCCCATTGCTGTACAATTAACTTTTTTTTATATATTTTTTTTATATTTCCATTCTCAGATTTTACCTTTCAGCCTTGAAGTACTGCCTTTGTACAACTATTCACCTTCTATAAAATAGAGAACAAATACAAGTTGTTATGATGCTTCAAAGAAATAGTTAAAAGCTATTAGAATCAGAAGCAGCATAGTTGCTAAGTAAAAAGAAAACTCCCAGATCATCTGCATATGTGAATTGGCAAAGACTTTCATGCCAGATGTTCTTCCTCGGATAACTTTTCACTTTGATCCCAGCACCGGAATAGCAGGGGGTCAGCACTTATTTTTTTTTTTGCCTTCCGCTTCCATGTAGCATCAGAGTTAGTAAATGAGTAACAGTCCTACTCAAGGACACATTGGAAATTAAACCTGCAACCTTATTGTTCAAAGAAAAACAACAACTTTGGATTTAGTTAAATTATATTTTTGCATAGAGTGAAATATAAACTAGCCACTAGGGACAGTGTTTTTAGGTCTCAAGCCCGGTAAATGGTGAGGATTGCATCAGGAAGGGCATCCAGCGTAAAACTTTGGCTAAATCAAAGATGCTAGATAACAAAATGATTTCCATAACGGGATGGAAATTGTTAACTTGCTGTGGCAACTTCTATAAAAAAGTTACAAGACGAAAGGAAAAGAAGAAGAAGATAGTGTTAAATTTAAGGGCTCCAGCTCGGTGCCCTGCTGAACTTTCACTTAGCTGCTAACTGCGTATAGCTGTGCTGTAATCTATTATTGCAGATTTGTTAATAAGCTGCTACCCACATAGCATGACTTATCAAGCTAGGAGCCCTTGGTGAGCAGAAGAGCGGGTAACGCCACGCTGCCATTTAGCATGTGCTCTTGAATTTGCTGCAGCTGTGTATCTCAGTACTCTGGTGTGAGGACAATTTTCCTTTTTTTGTCCTACACTTGATAAATGATAAATCCATCTTCCCAGGACATTTATAAATTCCCTGAGCCACTCGGGCGTTGCTGTTGAAACAGTGGACGAACCCCCCGGGGGATGCTATTATCCACCCCTCTAGGTGTGTTTTGTCCTGTGGAACACACTCCTGTCAGCGTGACTAACACCATCTCTGCTGCCACGCTGCTCTTCGCCAGTTTGATTAAAGGTTCCTTGCCGCTTCATTTTGCAGATCTTTTTCTGGCCACTCGAATACTGACTGTATTGCCTTAGCTTGGTTAGCCATGTGGCAAAGACTGTTGGGGTTTCTTGAATCTTCATTGGACGACGCTGCTCTCCTCAACAATGAAATTACCTTTCTCAAAACAACATCTCAGCAACTGGTCGTGAATAATGTCTACGTTTTTTTTAATTGGCAGAACTTGTTCATCTGTTGGGAAGGTGTTTTGTGGCTGCCACACTTTGGGTAACTAGTAATAGTTTGCTGTTATTGTGGAACGAGAGGCATGTTCATTCCTGGTGGTACTGTTATGATAAGTTATCTTCCTTGTCCTGGCCTTGACTGACCATATTATATTCAGCATTGTTTTGCTCAATTTAGGAATGAGGAGATTGAGGGGCAACACGGATTGGAAGGTTTGGAGAAAAAGCTAGGACATGTTTGGACATGTTCAAAGGAGGGACAGTGGTTAGACTGGTAGACGAATGTCTGAGATGGAGCTACCAGGTAGGAGACAAAGAGGAGATTGATGGATGGAGTCAGGGAGGACATGGAGGTAGTTGAGGATACAGAGGACCGGGGGAGATGGACATTGTGGACTTGCTGTGGCAACCCCTGAAAAAGGGACAAGCTGAAAGGATGAGAAGAATCGTTTTGCTCAATTTAATTCCAAATACTTTTCCCTTTTTTAAAGAGATAGATATCTGAAACTTTAATGCATCATTTACCTTAGAACTTTTTCATGCCTAAAGAGAAAGATGTTTGTTCCATACATTTACAACTTGAATATTTACCTTTATGTTCATAGAGCCATAAACTGTCTTAATCTCTTTTATAGAACTCATTTAATGCCATAATGAAATGGAGGTTCTTGACTGCAGACCTTCTGTAGCAGATCATCGTAGAAGGATGAAACAGATCTAATTAATTTTGCTGCTGCATCGGAATCTGATAAAGTCCAGTCTGTTTGTGAAGACATTAATAAAATCAAAAGAAATAAAAGCTTTGATAAAATACAGTAATCTCTCACACTGACTATTTATAGATGGTAAATCACTGAATTATAATAAATAATGTAAACTTTACTTTCTGGTCTCTTTGTTTATATGGATTCACAGTTAGATGTTGGACCCCCAGTGTTGTTTACCCAGTCAGGTGTTCCCACTCTGGGGGTGTGGATTAGAGAGACTCAATGACTGGGTCTGTGAGTGACGGAGGCCCAGCTCTGACCTGTCCAGATTTTTCTGCTGAGTCTGATAGTTTCATCCACACAGGCTGTGTTGAGTGGGTTGGTTAATGTGGGATGGACAGTGTTTGTGTGTGTGTGTTTGGGGGGGAGGGTGTGGGGGGGTGTAGTACAGTGACAGTGACTGCCCCCTTACATTCTACACCAGCCTGGCAAAGTCCTGGGTGGAGGCCCATCTGGGTGTGGAGGTGAGACAGAGCTTCTAATCCTGCTGCCCCTGTGGGGAATGCTCGCCTCGTGTCTGTTGGACTTGTGAACACGGGGGTGGGTTGGAGTCCAGAGTGATGCTTTCATGGTGTTTACGGTCCAACCAAGGCGGCTAATTCTCTCTCCTCTCTCCTCCTGGTTTCATTTCAGCCACAACCAGAGGGCCACATCATTTCTCCACCCTGTGACCGGACAGATCTCTCCAGAGAACATGGATTATCTCCTGCAGGAACAGTGAGTGATTGATTTTTGTCTTTCTGTCGTAGAATCAATCTGTTGAGAATCTCCAAAGCTTTGGGCGTCTTTTGTTTTTCCCTCCAGGTGCTAAATGATACATCAGCTCCGAAATTGTTTGTTTTTCTACTTTATTTTTATGTGAGTGCCGTCATGTGAGGTTGGATATTATCAGTTGATCTGATCCCATTAATAAATACATAAAAAACTCAGCAAAGCTGGTGGTGAAGAGACTTAAAGATGCTGAGGTTCTCTTTAGGAGAGACAAGGATGGACAGGACCAGGAATGAGGTGATTAGAGGGACAACACAGACAGGAAGGTTTGGAAAAAAAGCTAGAGAAGACAGATTGAGATGGTTTGGACATGTTCAGAGGAGGGACAGTGGGTACATTGGTAGACGAATGATCCTAGAGATGGAGCTACCAGGTAGGAGACAAAGAGGAGATTGATGGATGCAGTGAGGGAGGACATGGAGGTAGTTGGAGTTAGATTTGAGGATACAGAGGACAGGAGGGAGACAAAAATTGTTGACTTGCTGTGACAACCCCTGAAAAAAGGGACAAGTCGAAAGGAAAAGAAGAAGAAGCGTGTGGTAAAGAGGACAGATTCAAGTTCATGTCATAACAACTTTTACTGCGCTGTTGTCTTGAAAGGAAGATATTTATAAAACTTTTATAAATGAGCAGTAGGCTGAGTGAGTTCTCTGAAAGAGTCTATTTGTCCCGGAGTCAATGTCTCCGTCTTTGGTGTGGAGCACCAGGGATCACCTCGTGGGCAAGATGGAATCCCGGTTAGGGTGGTTGGCCCCTTCCAGTGGGCTGACTACAATCAGGAAGGATTATGAAGGGCTGCCACCATGCAGTGAGATTTGGGTGGAGACTGCTGTCCCTGCGACCTGGTGACGGATTAAAGGATAAAGATGGATGGGTGGATGATCGGTCCGTTACAGGACAAAGTGAAAAGAGAAGTGTTTTCAAGGTCATATTCAGGCAGGTGGAGGGAGACGGAATTGAACTGGTTGTGGACGTGGACCTAGAGGACATAAAAGATTGTTGGTGTCAAAACAGAGGAGATACACGTGTTGAAAGGAGACATTACGTATGTTGGTGATGCTGCTTGACTTTGGGGAATTTTTTTTTTCCAGTCCCTTCAGACTGTACTTTCAACTTCCTCATGTTGCCCTGCAACTAAAGAGAAATTATTTTATTCTTATTTCTGGGGTAAAACTACAAGAACTTTTTGTAATCTTGCACTTTCCCTGAGACGTGTTTGTCGTCGTTTTCACTTCCACAACGGACAACTTCTCTGTAGGAGTCCAGGCTGATCAGGTCTCTCTAGGATTAACAGGTCATTGCACTCACTCACGCCTCTTTAGCAGGCAGTTGATATTGCACTCCGAGGGCTTTGTTAGGAGGAACATCTTCCTGCGGTGACTAAACCCGACACTTGACTTTCACTGCAATGGAGAGACTCTCCCAGGTGTCACTTTCAAAAGACGAGACACGTATTTCTTTTCTGCCCTACATTTAAGTGCTGGTTTTTTTTTGCATTAAGAGCAGTTTCACAAAGTTTAGAGAAAAAATAAATTAGCAGATGATCCCAAATTTGACAGAACACCTCAAAGAATACAATAAAATAGTTGATGATATTTTACTTTCATCCATTCTTTGTCTTGGCTGCAGCGAATTTGATTGGATTCCGATCGACACTGGTTGAAGCAGCTTTTTGTTTGAAGCACGTTTCAGATTGAAATTAAATCCCAAATTGATATTTTTGCAGCGGCTCAACAGTAAAATTAAATCCTCGCATTGGAAATTAAACAGATTAAAGGCAGAATGTTCTGATTGTGACTCATCGTGTAACACAAAGTCTATCGGCACGTCTCGACAAGAGGAGAAGGATTGTATGAAGAAAAAATCAAAAACAAGGTTGTCTTGTGAATATAAAGTATATAATTCTCTTAACGATTATTCACAGCCAATTAGGGCCCCACAAAAACATGATTAACATCTTTCACCCAAAGCCATGAATCACAATGTTCTCACAGGGGACGTATATAAATCAAATTAATTCTAATTTCCTGGTATAAACTTCAATAAATTACCCTGTATTTAATCTCTGTAATTAGAAAAAAAAAATAGAGAGGGATGTTTTTCACTAATGTGAAGAATCTGCGATGACTTTACCTTCAGAGCTTACATCTGATCACCGAAAAAAACATCCCACAAAAGCTCCATTGTTGCTTCTTGACATTCATTTTGCATAACCACCCACCTGCTGCAGCTCCCAGTGTGTGATCCAGCTCCACTCTGCTGCTATTAATCATTGTTTCTGTCTGTCCAGGGATTTTCAGACTTTTCCTTCCCAAAATGTGTCATGGGTTCTTCCAGAGTGAGAGAAACTTCCAACATGCAGATACAGTGATGAATGAATGTAAAAAAGGTTTAATCAGTTGTTGCCTGTCATAGAACCCTTGAATCAACAACCTTCTGTTACAACCAAATATAACATTTCCATATACAACAAATAACCAAATCAGGAGCCTAGAAGACATGTTCCTCCTTTCCTGCTTTCCTGCCAAATTCTCTTAAACCGAACTAAAGGTGAAAAGCTCTGGTTTGTAAGACAGTAGTGAGATCTGCTGTGATGTATAGTTTATAGCAGAGGTGTCAAACTCGCGGCCCGTGGCCCAGTTGCAGCCCGTGGAACGACATTTTGCGGCCCCCACCTTGATGTGAAAGTTGAATTTATAATAGTAGTAATAATAATAATTAAAACTATAGTAATCCCTAAGGAGAATCCTTCGGGAAATTATGCCTCTGCATTTAACCCATCACCGTAGTGAGCAGAGGGGCTGCTGGCTGAGCCAAAGCTTGGGGAGCAATGTGTAGCCTGGCGGAAGGGGGAATCAAACCGGGGCCTAGCATACTCAAGTCCACTTCCTTAACCAGTAGGCCACCAACTGCCCTATTATAGATTTGTTTCTCACATTTTATGGTAAATCCTACAGTTCTCCAAACCCTGATCCTCGGTCTCCTTCTGGTTGACTGTTGTATTGCACAGAATCTATGTGAAATCGTTGAGTGTGGGTGGTGGCCCTCAACTTTTTTTGAGTTTGACACCCCTGGTTTATATTATCTCTGAATAAAAGATGGACATAGTCTGGAAGGGAACAGATGGAAAGGACAGTTAATTTTGACCAATATGGAGATGGAGCTAGAGAGGAAAGGACAAGAGGTTTGGAAATGAGTCCAGAGTCAATGTCTCTGTCATTGTTGTGGAACACCAGGGTTCACCAATTAGGCAAGATTCCATTAGGTGGTTGTAGTGGTTGGTGTAGGGATGTGATGTGATGGGCTGGTACGCTGCAGTAATCTCTGGACGGTGGTCATGGAGACGGCTGACACTGTGACCGGGTAATGGATGAGTGGATGAAAATGCATGGACGGTTTGGAAATGTGCTGAGGTGAGATGTTGGACAAGGAATGTTGAAGATGGACCTGCCAGCTGTGGTAACAGTGGGGAAGGAGGGATTTAGAGTGAAGTGGAGGCGATTGGCCATCTGTGGTGAGCTGTGATTGGAGAAGCTAAAAGATGATTTTTGGTTTTGTTCTTTACAGCGTTTTTTTGTTGTGATCATAAATTAAACTTCACACTAAACCAGTCTCTGCTGCAACTATGAATAATAGCATTTGTCTATAAAATAGTTCTAGCTACACCTCTGCATAACATCGTATCCTTGTTAACGTAAAGAAAACAAAAAGAAAGGATGTGCAATTACACTTTATTGTAATACGGCGGGAAAAAGCATGTTCCCCAGGGTCACACGTGGCCCACTCAGCATCACACCGCTCCCCCCATGGGACCCCGCCCCACTATTTGAGAAGCACTGCACTAAACTGCTATAACTGTTACATAAAAGGCCTTATAACTAGCACTCTCAATTGTATTTTGGCATAAAGTCAGTACCAAGTTCTGCAGTGCTTTTATCCTTCTGAAGAAAGTCGGGTCCAAATTGAGTCTCTAAAGGAGGAGGAGCAATTAATAGCGCTCACATAGTGAATAACATAATGGAGACGTGCATTAAAGTGTAATGAAATGCCACAGAACAGACTTCGTGTCTGGATTCCCTTCTTATCAATTCAATTTCCTGTTCTATTTCTGTCTGTGCTTCCCATTTCTTTGCCACTTGTTTGACCTGCCTCTACTTTTTCTTGTCTCATCTTTTCCCTTTTCTTTGAGAGAATGGTGTGTAATTATACGTTCACATTTTTGATGCAAGAAAATTGACATTAAAAACAGGCCGGTGTTGCCGCAGCTGCATAATTGTTGGTGACATTCTGTTGCTGTTTATTTGTGTTGTTGGCCTTTCTTGTTTGGCACTGACAGGCTTCCTGCAACTGTCTGTTAAAAGTTCCGGTTGTCCTCGATCACGGAGCTTTACCCAATTTTCTTTTCCTTTCCTTGCTTGCTTTCTTTCCCCTTCACTGCACTGACACGTCTCAGTGCCTTTTCATTCTTATCACCTCCTGACCCTCGTACATCGCCCTCTGGTCTGACTCATTATGTTTCTCCCTCGTACATGTGAGAAGGAGAGTGAAGCGCAACGTCACATTTTCTGAAATAGTCACTGTACTTTAGCAGTTTGGGACTTTTGTTCTCTTTTTTTAGTTGTTGTGTTGCTGATTGATTGTGTTAACTTCAACAACTTCAACCTTTATTTATTTATAGTGCCACAACTAGTGTAACAACTCTTAACTCATAGCACTTTGCAAGAAAAAGAGTTCACAAAAACACGTGAAGGCATAAAGACACCCCAGATACCCCCTGCTCTTATGGACCATAACACCCTCTGAGGAATGACTCCCAAATAAAAAAAAGGAAAAAAAAGCCTCAGGGTTACATTTCTTTTCTAAAACGGCATTTTCCCTTTTTCAGGCGTTGCCACAGCGAGTCAACAGTTCCAACAGCCAACTCACCCTGTTCTCTGCATCTTCTTCTCTAACTTCAACTACCTCCCTGTCTCCATATCTGGGATCATTCTTCTACCAATGTCTCCACTGTCCCTCCTCTGAACATGTCCAAACCATCTCAATCTGCCTTCTCTAGCTTTTTCTCCAAAACGTCCTGCCTGTGTTGTCCCCCACCCTACATTTCTTTTCCTAAACCCTCTCCTCCTTTGACTCTTTGTAAGGTACAGGTCTTCAAAATACAGGGACATTGTATGGCAGGAGAAAAGTTCCTTATATATGTGCATGTCTTTCATCACTAGCATCTGTTCTGAAGACATCACATCCGCCATCGATGTTGATGGACTTCAGCTCTCTGACCATCAAAGCAGGGTTGAAACTCCATCTGAGTGTGTTATTATGAGCAGTATGGTAGAGATATGCATCTGCATCTGTACGTATGTATGTGTGTATGTATGGCTGGCGTCGTCAGGTCTGCTCACCAGGGGTTATCACGTATTAAAGTAGCTGAAGTGTCAGGACTTTACAGTCTGGAGGTCTATGTTATCAACTCCTATTTTGGCCTCAGCAGAGATTGAATGACTTCCTGCTGCCATGGGCTCTCATGTTCTCCTCAGCTGTTCCAGATCTATTGAAGAATAGACCCTGCTTCCTGTGGCAGTGGTGGCTTAACGGTTAAGGAAGTGGACTTTGGGTCCACGAGGCTCCGTGTTCGAATCCAACAGTTGCAGCGTTGCGGTGAGATTGTGGTCTCAATCTGGGATCCACGGATTCCTGTGGTCAACCCACTGTCATAGAATTCAAACCAAGCAAATACAGTTTATTAAAAAAAAAAGCCTTTGAAAAATCACTTATTTTAATATACTCATTTTTTTATTCAGCAGTGGGCCTTTCAAAATAAGAGATTTTCAAAAATAAAACACTTGCTCAACAGTAGATTTGCATTATTTAGCTGATTTTTGACCAGCTTATCGTGACCCATTTAGAACAAGTCCGAGACCCACTTTTGGGTTGGGGCCCACCAGTTGAGAACCACTGGCCTGTGGTGTTGTACAGTGTGATTTGGGTGGCATTCATTGAAACCTGTTGACAGATAACAGGAGTTAATTAATGAACCTTACTGAACCAGTATATATTAAACAAAAAAAAATAACAAATGACTTGTTTTACCTACATTGCCTTATTGACTCTAATTGTTACTATCCCTAATGACAAAGTAAATCTCCTGTCATCTTCACACACTTTTGTAAAGGCTTTTTTTCTCTATATTCTTCTATATAATCAGAATGAGTTCATAGTTGTTTCAAACTCGTCCAAAATCCATGCTGATCAGGCTCTTGTTTATGCAAGAAGGGCTAAAACCAACTGCTGACCAGAGCACTGGCCAAGTGCCCTCTGATATAAGATCTGGACACCATGCAATTCAGGATGAGCAGACCCTGTAGCACATTTAACACTGGTGCCACGCAGAGAAGAAACGGGTTCAGTGTGTTCATCAAGATGGCTGTGGTTTGAATAGCACTCAGGTATTTTATTGTTGCTCAATGTCAGAATCAACAGAGGTCACAGGCAATTTTGTTGCACAAATGTTTTGTGGGTGAAATTTTCCAAACACACAAGGAGAAACTCGTGTTCTATCAGATAGAAATAGAAGATAAGAAGAACTCCTACATCTGTGAGGCCGTATCAGGGTGAGAAGACTCAGCGCTTCTGACAACCTGTCATTTTTTACCTCCAATCCACTCTTTACATGAACACAAGCCGGCAACCTTGATGTTGTTCACCTCTTGTCCGTCTCCGTCCTCCTCTTGTTTTGCTTCAGCCTTTCTGCCTTCATGCTGTCAAGAAACCCTGACCTCTGTTTCCTCCAGCTGTCCACCTGCTCTAATATCTCTGACCCTCTCCTCTGCGCCGTGATGTGAGATCTGATGATTTCACGAATCTTTGCCAGCATCACGGGTCAGTCATCATATTGTACCTTCAGTTGTCTGTTGCCATGGCAGCGGTGAAGCCTTCGAAGCCTTTGCAAGGACATTAGAAGAATACTTCAGTCCAGGAGTCTAAATGCTATCGTACTTTTCAACCCTGGTCTTTCTCGAGTTAAACTTTAGATTTGTTGCTATTTTTGAACTGAAAAAAAAGATGAAGAAGAGGAATGAAAGTATGTCAAAGGCTTACTCACTACTTACTCCCTTTCTAGGCAAATTGGACTGCTTGGAAATAAGAATTTTTCAAGGAGAAAACACATTGGACTCAATCTTTTGGTTCTAGACTTTTGTTGGGAGAATGATTCCATTTAAATGCAGATTGAGGTTTGAGCAGTTTGGAGGTGAAGGTGGAGAGGAGAGGTTTAGGTTAAGATTTCAAACACGTTGAGAAGATTACAGAAGATGAAGCCGAAATAAAAGGAAGAGGCTCAGAGGCCCGGGAGTTAAAGATGGGTCGTCTTTTAGCGTTGGTCAGGTTCTGTTATCATTTTAATCAAATTTACTGAATCATCAATCAGCTCCCATAGGTGAGGAAAAGAGAACAGGAAGAATGGAGCAGATGGAGGAAAGTGTCAGGAGTGAAACGTGATAGAAGAGAGTTAAGGTGAAGGGAAAGGTTTAAAGGACAGTTGTGAGACCAGCCATGATGGATGGATTAGAGACACTAGGAATTGGTAGAAGACAGGAGACAGAGCTGGAGGTCGAGGAGTTAAAGATGCTGAGATTCTCTTTAGGAGAGACAAGGATGGACAGGATCAGGAATGAGGTGATTAGAGGGACAACACAGACAGGAAGGTTTGGAGAAAAAGCTAGAGAAGACAGTTTAAAGTGATTTGGACATGTTTAGAGGAGGGACAGTGGAGACATTGGTAGAAGGAGGATCCTAGAGATGGAGCTACCAGGTAGGAGACGAAGAGGAGATTGATGGATGCAGTGAGAGAGGACATGGAGGTAGTTGGAGTTGAGGACACAGAGGACAGGAGGAGACAAAAATTGTTGACTTGCTGTGGCAACCCCTGAAAAAAGGGACAAGCCGAAAGGAAAAGAGGAAGAAGCTGACATGATTTAAGGTCATGTCATTACAACTTTTACTGCGCTGTTGCCTTGAAAGGAAGATGTTTATAAAACTTTTAATCTCTTCATGTTTTTTACTAAATGAGCAGTAGGCTGAGTCAGGGAGGACATGATGGACATGTTGGAGACAATGAGAGAGAAATTGATAATCTCCGATCTAAGTAGAGATTTTGTACTTTTTCTTGAGAAGAACGTAAAAGTTTTGTAAGTATAAAAATGACAAAACAATTTACAGTTGGAACAAACAAGTCATCAGGGTGAGGCTACACTGAAGAGTGACAGGCCTACAGAGGACAGACATTCTGTAGCGTCAACATCACAGAGAAAGTCAAGATGAGTGATTTATTAGGACTCAAATGTCAGGGGAACAAGCTTAAAGTAGAAAATAGGGGGGCTGTGGTTGTTGTGTTGTGTTTGGAGAATTGCTTTTATGAGCGGGGGAGAGGTGGGTGAGGGGGTTCAAGGGAAAAAATGTCTTGATACCGAAATAATGATCGCTCTCTGTTTGAAGTTTTCCTGCTGAGATTTATTGGATTGTTTTTCTTTGTTTTTGTTCTGCTGAATCCATCTGTTCATTCAGTGGGAGACGGACTGTTGTCATATAATCCTACAAACATTTGGTCAGAGTAAAGATTTATTTGGGTATATACGGTATATGTGTATATATTTTTTTGATTTCCATTAGTGATGTCCAAAAATATCGGTGGGACGTACGTTTTTTTCTTTCCTTTCGGCTTGTCCCTTCTACAGGGGTTGCCATAGCGACTCAACGATTTCCGCCTCCCCCTGTCCTCTGTATCCTCAACCCTAACTCCAGCTACATCCATGTCTTTCCTCTCTGCGTCCATCAATCTCCTCTTTGTCTCCTACCTGGTAGCTCCACCTCTAGGATCATTCCCCTACCAATGTATCCACTGTCTCTCCTCTGAACATGTCCAAACCATCTCAATCTGTCTTCTCTAGCTTTTTCTCCAAACCTTCCTGTCTGTGTTGTCCCTCTAATCACCTCATTCCTGGTTCTGTCCATCCTTGTCTCTCCTAAAGGGAATCTCAGCATCTTTAACTCCTCCACCTCCAGCTCTTTCTCCTGTCTTCTACCTATTCCTAGTGTCTCTAATCCGTCCATCATGGCTGGTCTCACGAATGCCCTCTAATATAATGACTATAATGCAGTATTTAATGGAATGAGACACAGGGTTCTCAGATGTCTTCCTTGGTTTTAGGGGAAAACAGCAGTATATCTCAGTATTGAAAAATGTCTTGTTTGGACAAAAGTGGATATTGGGAAACATATAATACCTTCCCTGAGTCTTTTTTGATTTCTCCTTTTCTCCCCTGGTAAACTGCTGGTCAAATTATCAGGCAGAAGATCAGACACCTCTCTCCTGTCCAACAGTGTTACACTTGGCTCACAGTCAGCATTACAGTGTGACAGTGATGGGTGAATATCAGCTGGTAACTTGTCACCCTCTCATCAGGCTTCTCTGATCATCTAATTCATCATATGTCAATTAAATTCAGTAGTTTTGCTCATTTTTTTTAGGTGTTCTGGTGTGGGTTTCAACATCCTCTGTTTTTTCTCAAATTTTTTTTTATTTCAATGGTTCGGCTCGATAACAAAAAGCGTGTTTTCTGCATCGTGACGAATAGAAAATGTCTTTGACAGAATTGCAGACCATATTGTTTTTATTACAAATTTCCCTCTGTATCAGTAATGTTAAGTAAAACCATGGAGGCAGCCTTGAGTCTGGACTGTTGTTATTAATCTGCTACTCCATTAATTATGTTAAACCGTGGCACCACTCTCTTCTTCTTCTTCTTCTTCTTCATCTTCATCTTCTTCTTTTTCTTTTTCTTCTTCTTCTTTTTCTTCCACAGCCACAGCGGGTCAACATTTTCCATCTCCCCCTGTCCCCTGTCCTTTGTATGCTCAACTCTAGGACTACCTCCATGTCTTCTCTCACTGCATCCATAAATCTCCTCCTTGGTCTTCCTCTGTGTCTCCTTCCTGATAGCTCCATCACCGGCACCTCCTTTTCTACTAACTCACAGCCTACCTGTGGAGCACACCCGCCGACAACATTCAACATCACCCCTTCTATTTCCACCTTCACACACTTCAACTTGTCTGACACTCGTTTCACATCCACCACATTCCCAGCATACTCTGAAGATCACCCCTGATCCATTATCTTCTCAGCTGTGAGACCAGCCGTCTAATCCATGGTAAAATAACTTGCACAAAAGACGACTTGATCACTGTTCTAGTTAAATAACCTATATATTTAAGAAAAAAAGGTGAAATAAACTCTCACACTAATCAATCATATTATTTTTTCATATTACCGTAAACATAATATCGTTTCACTTTTTACTTTTTGTCCACACTGAACTCCATCCTCACCTCATCACATGCCAGGAATAGGCTCCACCCCTCCACTGTGACACGGCACAAGGTTACAGTATGTGGTAGAGGACAAGGAGTGACTAAGAAATTTTTTCAGGGAGACCAAGAAATGATGTCCTTGAGTTCAAAGTTTTCACATTAAGTACATTTTTATAAAGAAACACAACAGTATCGACCTATAAAGCTGCGCTCCTTCAACTGGAGCTCAGCTGCGGAACATTGAGTTTTTTTGCCTTTTAGAACATTTGTCTCCCTCTCCGTTGTTCCCTTCAGGGGTAGTCGCATCATGTCGTCTGTCTTCACCTCACGTCGTCTCTTGCCTTTGTCTACTTGTCCTTCCTCAGAACATCCTTAAACTTTTCTCCTCCTGTAAAAACACTTTTCACAGACAAATGTGTAAAATGTTCTTTTACTTATTTACACATTTACATTCACACTTTTTTACCACATTTCACTTTACGTTTTCATCTTTGAAATAAAAGAAGATCCCAGTCTCTGCCTGTAGGGCATTAAGTGAAGGCACCTCTGTGTCCTAGGAGTTAATGGTCTAATTTGTCTGCTGTTTGAACCTTCCCGTAAAGACGACATGAAAGAATGTGTCCTCTCCCTCCTAACTTCCTTCTGATCTTCCTTTTTATCTTCACTCTAGAGCTGTAGTCTGTCTTGTGCCTTTTATTTGTAAATTTATACATCTTTTTTTATATATTTTTTTATTATTTGGATAATATATCAGATTGTTTAATGTTTCTGATTCTTTTTAGGAAAATGGTGAAGACAAAACTCTTGTCTTAGTAGGAGAAGTAGTTTTTGCCTTGTTGAACAAATCAAAACACTTTTAGTTTCCTTACATTTTCGTCAGGTTTAGTTAATGTCTAAGTTGTTGTGATTTGATCCACATTACTGCACACAATTATTTGATCAATATCCAAAATATGCAGACTTTTGCACCCAAAACTGAAGTTAAGGTCTCAGGACCCTATGTTGAATTCCAGAAAATGTTATTTTATTCACATTATCGTAAAAGAAAATTTTGTTTACTGGACAGTTGTGAGACCAGCCATGATGGATGGGTTAGAGACACTAGGAATAGACAGAAGACAGGAGACAGAGCTGGAGGTGGAGGAGTTAAAGATGC
>JAFBJS010054593.1:62018-76783 GCA_016785265.1 Paraplagusia blochii | reverse complement strand
CTTTAGGAGAGACAAGGATGGACAGGATCAGGAATGAGGTGATTAGAGGGACAACACAGACAGGAAGGTTTGGAGAAAAAGCTGGAGGCGACAAATTAAGATGGTTTGGACATGTTCAGAGGAGGGACAGTGGGTACATTGGTAGAAGAACAATCCTAGAGATGGAGCTACCAGTTAGGAGACGAAGAGGAAGGCCAAAGAGGAGATGGAGGTAGTTGGAGTTAGAGGTAAGGCATGGGTAAGATGGCAAATGTTGACTTGCTGAGGCAACACCTGAAAAAGGGACAAACTGAAATGAGAAGAAGAATTATCGTAAAGAAAACTGATAATGATCCTACTGATATTACACAGTAATGCAGATCAGACTGATCATTTCAGCCGACAGATAACAGACGTCCCCTCTAATTCTATGTAGTGTTGGAAAACTGCAACTGTTGTCCACTAATGGAATGATTAATAGACGGACTAATGGACGGATTACCTCATGTTGGCTGGTTTAGTTCAGCTCCTCCAGAGACCCTTCTTAAGATGGAGCACTGGAAGATTAACTAAATAAATAGATGTAGAAAATGATGCAGTAATGTGGGAAATGAAGGTCCTTAAGTTAAAGAAACATCCAGCAAACGTCCCATCTGTTTTGTCCAGTCCGTAATATGAATCACAACAGTGAGACATGTTGAAATAACAAGGCTGTCATCATGTGCAGGGATACGCTGAGTGTGGACAGCGAGCAGGTGGTCTTTGTTTTGGACAGATACTTAACTGAGGTCTGTGTGTGGTCCGTGGTGGTGAGTTCCAGTCTCCAGACTGTAGTTTGTCTTTTACAGTGAAGTTTCAGCAGTTGATGCTGAACAGGAACGGCAAATATCAAGGAGATTTCTGAAGAAATAAAGAGATTCCTGAAGTTAAGGCATATTCCAGACACTGTAGTTTGTTTCAATTTGGGAATTATGAAATTCCAAACACATTGTGAGGCGGTTCGTGGCCTAGTGGTTAAAGAAACACGCTTGCGTTTGCAAGGAAAGGGTTCAAATCCCCCTATCGCCAAGTTACCGCCGAGGTGTCTGAACATGGTATTGTTCCCACACACTGCTCCCTGGACACTGGCTCAACTCGCTGCCCTCATTACTCCGGTGATGGGTAAAATGCCAAGGCAAAATCCAACTTTTCCTAACTGGGATGAATCTTCTTACTTTAACCAGAAAAAAAATAGATTGAAAGTCTGTCCAGTGGTCTCGTGGGTTTAATAACTATTGGACTAGAGGACTCAGACTTTTTGACTCACATTCCCTATTGAATGTGGTTACAACAATGATCATGACCTCACGTTTATCTCATCATAGTAAACAAGTAAACAACAAGCACATTTTCTGGTCATACATATCATAAATTTCTTTTTCGTGTCAGGAAAACTTTGAGAGGAACTCATCGAGAACATAGATTTGGCAGACGTTTTTATCCAAAGCAGTTCTGGCTTCAGGAATCAGTAGTGTGTGAAGTCCAATGACACCTCACAGTGTGAGCAAATGTGTTGCAAGCTCTTAACTGATCATCCCTCCGTGACTGGTAAAAATTCCAGGCTCAACTAGCAGCAGATAATTAAGGATTTCACCCTTTTATCAACCAACATTACAACAGTTAATCCGTCTCATTGTCAACCATTCTTCACAGTACTAGAAGTATCAGGCGACGCAGCCATGTTTTCAAGAACCTCCTATTTCAGCCAACAATTGCTTTCTATTTACCACAGCTTTCAATGAATATACGACTGGAATGTTAAATAGATGCAGGAGATTGGAGGCTATTCATGAAACATTTAAGATTGAAACCTGGAACGGCAGAAAGAACATCAGCAACGCTGTCCTTTTAAAAAAATAAAGAGGAACATGATATGCTCCCAGTGCTGCCTTTTCTTCGTAAACATTGAGAAGCTGTTCCAGTTGAAGTTTGTGTCATAAATCAAAGAAGTAAATCTGTAATTGTTTGTTGTTGTCCCTACTTTTTCTGTTGTTTACCTATAGTACTAACCCTACTAATGTTTGTATGATATCTCTTTTTCGACTTCTCTGGCTTATCGCATCTTTGATTTGGCCAAAGTTTTACAGTGGGTGCCCTTCCTGATGCAACCCTCACCATTTATCTAGGCTTGGGACCAGTACTAAAAAAATCACTGGCTTGTACCCCCTGGTGGCTGGTTTCCTAGTGGCTGGTTAGAGATATAGAGACACGAGGAATAGGTAGAAGACAGGAGACAGAGCTGGAGGTGGAGGAGTTAAAGATACTGAGGGTCTCTTTAGGAGAGACAAGGATGGACGGGATCAGGAACAAGGTAATCAGGGGAAGGTTTGGAGAAAAAGCTAGAGAAGCTTTGACCTTCACGGCAAGTTCGAATCCCGGTTAGGGCGGTTGGCTTCCAGTGGTCTCACCAACTACAGGAAGGTACAGCATGGTGCAATTTGATTTGGGTGGCAGTTGTGGAGACTGCTCCCCCTGAAAAATGGGACTAGGAGCCTCTGGCGCAGAGGTCAAGACACCGCAGAGGTCAAGACATGCAAACTCACCCTACTACAGTAGGGTTTGGTGAATGCGCTTATGGAACTGGTGAGGTTTGGTAGCTCCAACAAAGAACCACTGGACTAGGAGAAAGGAAAAGGAGAAGGTCTATCACTGGGTTCTATAACTGCCAATGTTACCGTACTTTAACTAGACCACTTTCTCCATGCCTTTCAACACTTTCCCCACTCTTTCTCTCCATCATCAATGATCCAGATCCCTCCTGTGTTGTTGAATATCTTTCTAAGTGCGAACACATAAACCCAGACTTGGAGGTGGTGTTGCCAAACGATTACATCAACATCTTGTCTTGACATGTGTTTCATTGAGAGAGGAGCGTGAGTCATTGTTAACAGTGTTGTCTGGATTCTTGACACCAGCTGATTCTGTTGCGTGACTCAGTTCTACATCAACCACATTATTGTGCACAGATCGCAGTTTGACATCTTTGTCTGGAACCTCCTCAGGCGTCATGTTGCTCAGGTCTGATGAAGGATTGCAATTCTAAGAAGATTAAGATTAGATTTATGTCAGTTTGACAGTGGTTTGTTGGAGATTTGTTTATATAGTAGGTGTCTCAGTGTGGGAATTCCAAAATTCTCTTGGCATTGTCTTCTCTTAAGCTCTCAGTTGGTCGTCTGTGGCAGAAAATAGGCCTGAAAGTCTGGTTGGTCAATGCCAACGAGTCTGTTCAGGTACATTAACCAGTTTAATGACATTCTGCGCTTCGGGGCAAACATGTGTAACAAGCTTTTCTCTGCTATGTTGCTGAGTGAGTGAAAACGGCATGAGTCAACAGTCAACCCTCAGACTTATATAAGTTTGAATTTCTGACTTTTTTAGATTGAAAATCTATTATTTCATTGTAAATATAGTGCATTTCAACGTTTGATGGATTCAGGACATGAGATTTTTATGCCGAAACATTATTTTGTTGCGTTACATGTTACGTTTGCGTTACATGTTATGTTTGTGGAGTAAAAGTACTGTATTATAATTACTTTTATTAGAAATATACCTGTACTTTATAAAGATATTATTTTTGTAATTTCTGGCCATAGTGGGGGCAATACTCTCCACAACTGCACCCATATCACACAGCTGACCCAAGATCTACAAAAAAATATCCGTAAAATAATTAAATATATATGGTGCTGGTTTTGCTCAGTCTCTTATTGTTTAGTTTTATGCTTCCCGACTGCTTTACATGTTTATTGTGAAGAGAAATTGACTTCATTTAAGTTCAGAACTTAGAAAATAAATAAAAACATTTTTCATTTTTCACCACAATAACCTTCATACACAGACAAATATCAACCGGTCTTTGTGTCTCTCTTCTTGTCCAGGTCACAGGACGCTCGCATCATGTCCAAACCTGTGGGTGAGCAGCTCTCTAGCACCACCATCAGTGACGCGTCCACTGCCATGACCTCCTCCACTGTGGACACCTCTGCCTCTAAGGTAAACTCAACATCCTGTGCGGTTTTACTCCTTACATTAGTGTTGGCTGTGAGGTGTCTATGCTTTACAACAACTTTTTTTTACCAACAAGTAGGGAGGCCTAGGAATCAAATGGAGTTCATCTAAAATATTTGGTAATTGATAAAATATTACTGAACAAAATGTTCTTAAATGTAATATTTTTCAAAATAAGATAAATGCCACCACACACAAAACAAAATGTCACTCGAAATTTGGGATGCTTAATGGGGAAACAAGGCAAAAGGTTTGGGAACCCTGATCTAGTAGGTTGACGGTTTGTTTACTGGCCTGTGTGGAGGCAGTTGGAATGATTTCTGAATTTATGTTGTTGTGTTGATTCTCGTCTTTCACTACTGCCCACAGTCCTGATCTACGGCAGAACTGGAGTCTTTTCTGGGTCCGTCTTAATTCTTATTTATTGACCAGGACATACTATTGTGATTGGGGTACGTTCTGCGGAGAGATGGAAGGGTTAGAAGATTGGGTTTATCCTTGACGGAAAAACCTACACCACACTAGACAGAGAAAACCTTGCAAAACTGTGCTGTAGCGCTACAGGAAGAGGCAGCACCGTGCTGTTGTTTGCCTGAGTTTTAGACTGGATGACCTCCTGCTTGAAAAGAGTGGGATGAACAGCTTGTGTACTGTGTGGGGGAGTCCTTCAAAAAAAAACAGGACGATCTGCTCCAGGCCCTGCACACATACAGTAAATGTCCTCGGAGGAAGGGAAGCTGCTGTTATAGTTCTTTTTCATCAGGCCTAACTACATCACAAATGCAGAACAGCTTCTACCAAAGCACACTCAGTAATAATATATCAGGAAAAGAGCGCGAGTCCGACTGAGAAAATTGCAAGGAACAGACGGAAAATAGACAATGTTTGACTTATCTCCTGAAATCTATTTCTATATCTGTATCTAATCTCCCCGTGATTACTCAGATTAAAAAGTGTAATTAGTTTGCTCCGTCTGGGTGTTTATATTCTGCCGTCTTCACCTGAGGACCTGGTTTGAGTCTCATTTTTGAGGAAAGATGGATTCACCCAACTTATTATGCAACGCGGAGGCAAGAAACCCATTAAGAGTCTGTTCTCCTCTGCTGACGTTATTTGTTTTGATGCAAAAGTGAAAGAGACTAATGTGCTAACGTTGGTGAAAAATGTTAATCACTGCACTTTCTAATGAGTCTCCGTCGTCCCCGTTCCTCGGACATGGTCTCTGTCCTGTAGTGCTGACAGATGTACATCTGCCATCAGGCTCTGAGGACAAATGGGGAAGTTATGCCTGCGTTGGGTCATAAATTAACCTTAATTATCTTTTGTTCAACATCATTCTCAGTAATTAATTTCATATTGTTCCATGCATTTTTATGGATTTGTGCAAACAAAGTGGAAAAGTTGGTCCAAGTGTCCACATTTTTTTTATGGCCACCCACCGCCTGACCTGGTTACCTGCAGTTTTCTGCTGAGTCATGACTCCATGTCCCTCTGGATGCCGGATGATGGCGATGACTAGGATGAATGGGGGTTTTTAGGACTTGAGCGGTAAAGGAAGATTCACGTCAGCCTCACAGGAAATGAGGACACCAGGCCTAATTGGTCAAAGCGGCATGCGGTGTGTGGGAGCTCTATGTCCGTTTTGTCCTGATTAAAGCAAGATTCAAGAGTCAGTCAGTTACTTCGGGGGTGATTACAGTGAGGGGAGGTTCTTCACTGTCAGACAGGAACAGGCGCAGGGTAGAAGTTCCCCCATTAGAGTCTGCAGTGATTTCATTACAGTGTCTCGCTTTGCTTTCTTTTACCATTGCTGGTGCTGTGAGAGTTACTGTAACATCAACGTTTAGTCTTTTGGAAATAGTAAAAATCATCATCCGTTAAGTGATAATTAGCGACTGGATACCCTTTAGAACAGGGACCTCAAACTTGTGGCCCGCGGGACATTTGCGACCCGTGGAGCTGTGTTTTGTGGCCCCCACCTTGATATGAGTCAAGTGTTATTGTGGCTTTATAGAGCACCTAGGGGTTGCAATCTTCTTCATTGAAAAGGATGGAAATCAAACTCCTTGTCATTCTGACGCTGTGATCCACACCACTGCACTCAACGAAATGTCACATCTGCATTTAACCCATCACCAAAGTGAACAGTGGGCAACTTTGAGCGCCCAGGGAGCTGTGAGTGAGGACGGTGCCATGCTCGGTGGACCTCAGTGGTAACCTGGCAGTAGGGGGGATTTGAACTGGGCACCTTGTGGACCCAAGTCCACTTCCTTAACCATTAGGCCACCAACTGCCCCAATGGTGCTACACTTTTTGTTGCAAATTCTATAGTTCTGTGACTCTGGTCCACAGACTCTTTTTTTTTTTTTTTTAATAAAATACATTTTTTTCTGAGTTGGAGACCTCAGTTAAGAAAATAGGGTTCAACACGTTGTGGTTTGTCTCAGTCTGGACCAAATCTGTACGTAATTCTCACCAACTCACCCCGCCATAGTGCGAGGTCCTCTGAGGTGAGGCTTATTATATTTTCTTTGTACCCTGCATCCATTCACTCACATGCACGCACACGCACACGGCGCCGTGAAACCTCATTGCGCCCTCATCAACAGGTGCGGCAGGACTAAGATTGAACATGTGTCAATGGCGGCTGTACAGAGATGACAGTTCATCCATCAGTCTGGGCCATCGCCATTCTGCGCCACATGTTTTTTTTCTGGGTTACAGCCCTCCCAGGTGCTGTGGCTCATCACCTCTGCCATCAAGGAGCAAAGAAATAGTGTTGGAGACTCAAAGTGACGACCCTCTCTCCCCCGCCTGCCCCCCAAAGATTTTTTACTTTCTCAAGACGGGAAGATGAGTCTCTTAATTCACATTGGAGTTACAACAAAGTCAGAGAGAAACAGCCAGCAGCTTGGTTCTCCCATCAGTTATGCTCCTCTGAGAATTTGTGTTCTCTGTCACTGGATGCAAATAATTCAGCAGTATTGTGTTGGTAACCTATCTGCTCTGCTTCCCTGGGAATTGTCACACACTGTTTAATTCAGGAGACACTTTTAGGTCCTGCTTTTTCATCTCCTGTTCCTGGACCTCTCTCATTTCTACATCTTCAGTAGAGGCTGGAGATGTTGCCTGATTAACACGGAGTGCTTTGAGTGTTTCACACATTCTAGTAAAACAACTAATCACACACTGTTTCTCACTCTGAGAGGTAATTCACTTTAACAAATCAACTCGGATCAAAACCCCATGAGGAACTGGGTTTTTCTTCTTATTTCCTGCTGGCATCAACAGTAACAGCGTTAAACCTGATCAATTAAAGTCTCAATCTAACATTTTAAGTAGCTATTAATTATAAAGACTGACATTAGAAGGTGGGCACCGCTCTACTGATCTTCATCTGAAACACAGTCATTCCCCAGAGCTGCTATTCCCATGAAATGTTATTAAAAGTACAATCCAGTGCAGCTGTGATACGATTAAAGAAAATATAATAAAAAATTCACATGCCTTGCTGCAGCCTTCCATGGGAGCTACATTGAGAACCGCTGCTCTTTAGCTAGGCGTACGATGTGCAATTTTATATATATTATAAAATATATGCCAAGCACGACTATCTGAGATTTTTGCACGACTGAAAAATTGTTGCAAAAACCAGGGATCATCAGATTATGTGTCAGTTATTTAACAAATGGCTGATCTACACCCTGAGCTTCTCACCGTCTTTATACATAGAGAAGACATTATTACACTTGCTCTAAAAATAGACCAACCCTGCACACTCATGAAAACATGCTTTAAGACATTCAACATTTTCTATCTCAACCTGTCCTCTGTATCTTAAACTCTAACTCCAACTACCTCCATGTCCTTCCTCACTGCGTCCTTCATCCCACCTGGTAGCTCCCTCTCTAGGATCATTCTTCTACCAATGAATCTGTCTTCTGTCTTCTCTAGCTTTTTCTCCAAACCTTCCTGTCTGTTTTGTCCCTCTAATCACCTCATTCAGGATCCTGTCTATCCTTGTCTCTCCTAAAGAGAACCTCAGCATCTTTAACTCCTCCACCTGCAGCTCTGTCTCCTGTCTTCTACCTATTCCTAGTGTCTCAAATGCATCCATCACTGTCCTGTAAACCTTTCCCTTCACCTTAGCTGACTCTCTTCTATCACAGATCACTCCTGACTCTTTTCCTGAGTCCACTCCTATTCCTCTCCTCTCTTCCACAGTTTCCAGAGCCAGAAATATGTGTATAAATTTACCTAATATACACTAGCACCGCCTACAGTTGTAACCATGGCCAGACGGCATTATTTACAAGGTGGTTGTGATGCTGTGCATGTCATACTATAATCATAATCTGGCTTTGTTTAATGATGAAACACACTGTAGCGATTTCCTGCTGTCTGGCAGAGCAGACAAACACAAATTCCACGGTGTGCAGTGGAATTAGCTTGCGTTCTGCATGTCTTTAGCGCCTGTTATAAAGAAAAGCGTGAATGTGTATTTAACACCATCTGAGCTCAAATCGTCCGGAACGACAGCAAATGCATAACGGAACTCTAGCAGACCTCAGACAAAAAGGTTAAGTCGAGCTGCTTTGAGGCGTCACGGTGATAAATTCACCGGCTCTTGTATCGACTCAGCTGAGGTTTTTTTTCTCTTCTCCTCTGCCTTGTTAGTTCCATCCAGGATATAAACAATACAAAAATATCACTGATCTGCTCAGGATTTCAGAGGATGGTGGAGAAACTCTGGTTGTTGTTACGTTGGATTCATGGGAAATGTTTTTATGACAGGTCATCGACAGTTCACTGTCATTTTCCTTAAGCCTTTAATCTATGCTTCACAATGGTGATTCTTTCTGTTGCTATTTGTAAAACTATTTAAACCTGAGCTGCAGGAAAGAGGAAACAATGAATGATTGTGGGTGTGACACAAAACTTTATTTAAAACAACAAGTTAAGCTCGACCAAAATACAGAAAAGTGGAGCAAGAAAATCAGACCATGGATGTGGAGTAAATTTGTCTTTGTGAAAGTAGGTCCATATGGTTTGTCAAAAAACTGGATGGGATGTTCAGTAGCCTAAATAAAAAGTGTTTTTTTTTTTAAATCAATGAAAAATAAATGATTTATTTATTTGCCGTCGATTTATTTGGAAAAATTTTGCACAAATATAAATAAAGGAGCTGAATCTTTTCATTGGTGCAGAAGTAAGACGTGAAAAATAAAAAAAAAAATGAAATGAAAAATGAAAATGTGACTCAGCTTCAGATATTCTCATCTTTTCAGACTGTTTATCCATTAGAGAGAGATGGAGTCTCCATCCATCATTAATGATTAAATCTGGAAAAAAAAATCCACCAAATAAAAACAAAGAAACTCTGTATTTCTGCTCAAACTAAATCCACTTTTTTGTTTTTTATCATTCCAACCACAGCACAATTCATCTGTGACCAAGTTCTCACCCCCAAACTTTTTGCGTGTGTGAATTTTAATTTTGGAGATCTGCCTCTTGAGTCTGGCGTGTGTTTCATCTCTTTGTCAGTGGCATGAATTTTTAATCAACTGCTTTTGTTCCAACTCTTTTATTTCTGACACTATACGTAGAAACGGTTTTATTTTAAATGTACATCATCTCTGTTTTAACAATTTCCTCACACTTTTGGTTCCGTCACTGACGCTTTTCTGCTTGGTTTGTTTTATCCGTGTTGTTGCAGGGCTCCCGGTCCAGCAGCAAACTGCACACCTTTGGGAAGAGAGAGCATTCCATCAAGAGGAATCCTAATGTTCCTGCGATGGTCAGAGGATGGCTGTATAAACAGGCAAGAAAACAGAAACACATCCCAGATACTGTCCTCTCTGCAGACACCCAGCAGCTGCTGAAATCATTATTTAAAACACAAACTGTGCAAAGACGTGTGCATTTATGATTATTGTTGAGTGATTGTTAGGACACAGCCTGGTTTCCACTTTATACAGCAGCTACAAACCTGATGAATTACTGCGGTTGGACGTGTTTGAAGACCTGGTGAACACGGGGACAAATGTATGGAAAACATGTTCCTAACATAGGGTGACCAGACCAGGGTGATGCGAGCGAAAAATTTTGAGTTTTTTAATTTTATTTTATTGAGGTTCTGATTCACCAGCCATGTTGATTGCTTAACGTTATGCATTGTGCACACACTTTTTAGTCTTCATAGACCGAAAACTCTATATTATCAGAGGAGGGACAGTGATTATAGTGGGAGAAGAATGCTAGACATGGAGCCACCAGGTAAGAGACGAAGAGGAAATCCAAAGAGGAGATTTATGGATGCAGTGAGGGAGGACATGGAGGTGGTTGGAGTTGGAGTTGAGGATGCGGAGGACAGGGTGAGATGGAAATTATTGACTCGCTGTGGCAACCCCTGAAAAATGGGATAAGCCGAAAGGAAAAGAAGATTGAAAACTCTAAATATATTTATCTATATAAAGTAAATAGCTTGTTCTCTACATCATGTTATATATATGTGTGTTATACTGTCTGACCCAATACCTATATGATTCTCAATTTAGCCCAATGATTAGTTTTATTAATACTATCTACTGGTAGTTTCTGATCTTCTTACTGGACAACCATGGTCCAGTGCCTTCACCCTAAACTCTTTACAAAGAGTTTTCAATAATTTTCAGAAATAGTATTCGGTTTAGGTGTCATTTTTAGGACATTTACAGCTTAAATATCAGGATTTATTTGGGACGCCTGGTCACACTGTGCCAGGCCTGTTGGGCCACACTGGGGGGTAAAACCTGGCATGGGGGGGGGCAGTTCAGGTGCAAATAGATTGAGCATTTTATGTGAACTCAATGGCAGGTAAAAGTCATGGATTTCTACACTATCTGTTGGGAAATTGCTGCCATTGCAAGAAAACAGCAGTAGTTAATGGTATAATTTGGGTGTGGTAGTCGTGGCTCAGGCTTCAGGTTTGAATCCGCTAGCTGCCAGGTTACCACTGATATGCACTGAGCATAGAACCATCTCAACCCACATGACGACCCGCGGGTTCACCGCCTACAGGAAGGCTCACAGTACGGTGCAGTGTGATTTGGGTGGCAGTGGAGGAGACTGACGGATCAGAAATGGATAAAGATGAATGAAGGACTAGGACATGGATCATGCTAACATTATTCAATGTTAGTCTATGCTCATCAGAACCATTGGACAGATGAGAGACCAGCACAGTGATATTAAATCACCTGCAGGGTGTTTCTATGCTGCAGGCATTTCTCTCCTTCTTCATCTTCCCAGATGGTCACACTGAGATCTTAATATATGACAGAGGGGTTTTAAAATTCAGTCATATTTCAAAGGACATCTGCTTCAAGATTCTAAGCACACATTTTATATCAGCTCAGGTGAAAGTCAAGATACAAATTCAGGTTAGAATCCAAGAACCTTTGACTAATAGAGCCTTTTCTCAGTCCCAGATGTCTTCTACGGCAGCATCTTCACATTGCCTCCTCCCTTTTCCTCAGTTTTGGGCAGATATGGGGGTATTTGTCAATATCGCTATCTGCAAAAGTAAATATCTGACGTCCCTGCTCTAAACTGTATCTCACGTCTGGTCTCACAGTTCAGCTCAACACACTGTAGTCACAGTAGCTTCCGTCTCTTTGCTCACTTGTGTGAGCAGCATTGAACCAACACCTGAGTGAAACACAGACCAAAGGTTACTCCATAACTGGACACCCACTCGGTGACCTGGACAACATCTGTCCTCTCGCTTCTCATCACCGCCCTCTCCAGTCAGTCAGGGTCCTAGCAGCAGATTATATAATGTTTCCTCCAATGGCCTACATTTGTTCTGAGTGAAGCAGCTGCTGTTGATCACACACTATAACTGGAGCCCGTGTGTTTATTCCAAGTTCTAAACAGATACACGGAGTCAGCAGCGTCACACTGAAATGTGCTTCACCTACAAAACTGAACAAATAATGAGTGAAGCTACTGTAATGACCAGGCACAGACGTGAACACACGCTAATAAGCCTGGTAAGTAAACAAGGAGACAGACAGAGAGACCACAGGCATTTATTCCCAAACACAAACACAAAACAGTCATTTGGTGAGAAGGAAAAAGGAAATCCCTCCGTCCAGTCTCTCTGATGTTCATCACTCTGCCGTTAAGGGCCAGAAAATGTCCAAGTCCGTCTTCAGTGCACACAGACCTGGACATTAATGTGTTTTTTTTCTCCACAACAAACCAGAGAATGAGGACAAATGAGCACTCCTAAGTCTTGCCTTTATTACTTTTCTTTATTTCTTACAAAGAGTTTTTTCCACTTACTGTTACTCATTAACTTAAAACATTCTCTCTTTTCATCTGTTTTTCTTTTTTTTATCAATCAATTATTAACATTAGACTCTCTTTGTCTCTGCAGGACAGCTCTGGGATGCGTCTATGGAAGAGGAAGTGGTTTGTTCTGGCCGATTTCTGCCTGTTCTACTACAAAGGTGCGTCCTTGTTACCCCAACGTCCATGACAGAGAGAAAATTGAGAGATTTATTCTTCTAAACTTGGTGTTGTAATCCTCAACTCCACGACTGACACCCAAATCACACTGCTCCATGCTGTGCTGCCCTCCTGTGGGGGTTGGCGAGTCCGCTGGAAGTTATGTGGGTCCTCACGGTGCTATGCTCAGACCTGGCAGATGGTGGATTTAGACCCAAAATACGCTTCCTTAGCCAATAGGCCACCACTGACACCTTAATGTCTGTAATACTGGTTTTAAAAAAATGATAATGTCAATGTTAGTGCAGATCTGTTCTTCCCTCTGATCTCTGATCTTTGTTGGCAAAACAGCAGCGTTTGCAGCAACTTGTTGTCATGGTCACGCAGCAGTTTGTGGCAGTTGGATAATGAAGGAGAAGCATCACAAACTCACACAGAGAATGAGAATGCTGTTCGGCAAAACACCTGTGAAGAATGTTTTACTATGTTGTGCCACGGTCAATAATATTAAACATCTCTAACTAGCAAACTATGGAGACAGAATAGTCTGAAAAAGAACACACGTGTAAACACGGATCCGCGTCATGCAAATCGTGCTTTTAATTTGTGAAACTATGCACACGCTAATTTGTATTTTTGAGACTCGTCTTACGCCGACCAGATTTGTGAGCGTAACTTTGCTACAACACTCCGCCACCAGCCAATCAGAAGTGTCGCCACGAGGGTCCGTCTGTGACGTCACTAAACTGCATCCAAAAACCAAGTTTACGTCCTACAATAATGGCGTCTGGAACGCGCCAATGGCGAGCGTTTAAGTGTAAGTATGTATGCATGTTATCACATGATACTTACACTTGAATGCTCGCCATTATTGTGGGACGTAAACTTGGTTCTTGGAAGCAGTTTAGTGGCGTCACAGACGGACCCATGGCCATGTGATTGGCTGCAAACGAGTGAAACTTCTGATTGGCTGGTGACGGAGTGACGTAGCAAAGTTACGCTCACAAATCTGGTCGCCGTTAGACGAGTCTCAAAAATACAAATTAGCGCCCGAGTAGTTTCACAAATTAAAAGCACAATTTGCGTGCGCATACCACAATACACAAACGTATTTTGACGTGTGAAGAGTTGTTTGTGTGTTCTTCTCAGGATACGCACGTGGATCCGTGTTTACGTGTGTGTTCTTTTAGAGACTATTCTGGCTCCATCGCAAACTTGTCATTGTGACTTTGTGATTTAACGCTGCACACTATAAATGTGACCTCTGTATTTAACCCATCACCAAAGTAACCAGTGGGCAGCTTTGAGCGCCTGTGGAGCACTGAGTGAGGACGGTGTCATGCTCAGTGGTAACTTGGCAGTTGGTGAATTCTAACCTGGAGTCCAACAGACTGAGGTTCAGTTCTTTAACCACTAGGCCACCACCCAGTGTTAAATGAACTCCTGGGTTCACCTTCTGGGCAAGATCAATTTCCGGTTAAGGTGGTTGGAGCCTTCTCCTGGGCTCAAACTCTGCAGGAACGTTCAAAAGGTGCTGGTGTGGTGCTGTGTGATTTGGGTGGAGACTGCTGCCCCCAGATGCATGGATGGCATTGCATAATGTGGTTAAAGTATTGAATATATTCAAATTTTTCCAAACAGCGGTGAACTGAATACCCCTGTGTTGGACTTTATTGGCCTTAGGTTGATACAATGCGTTGATGGAATTGATGAGTGGGATCTGTAGGCAAGACACGGAATCTGAAGAGTCTTGGTCAATTCCTGATGTATTCTTCAGTAGAGCATGTGAGGAGAATAAAGCATCAAAAAGCTTCTTCTCGCTGCTTCTCCTATAAATATTTCATGGCCATAGCCACCACTCATCTCTGCTTCAAGATGGACCGCCCTCCTGCTTAAATCTTTGTTACAGTAATTTTACAAGATGATGAATACGTTCCTGTGTTTTGTGGCTCCGTGAGTCATCCTGCCGGATTAAGGCAGCAGATGATGGAGCACCTAAGTCACACAGAGGGCTCAGAACGCCGGTGGTAATGCTGGGTTTGTCAGAAAGGAGCAAAAGTGTGCTCTAGAATAGTGGTCCTCAACCACTGGGCCGGGGACCGGTACTGGTACGTGGTTGAATTGGTGTCGGGCCACAGTGAAATAATGTTTCCTTTTGTCCCCATCTGTCTATTACTTCCACTTGATCCATACCCATATCAACAAAAGAACTGACCAATAGAATGGCTAGGATTCCATCATCA